>JAUPTC010000013.1:741813-764067 GCA_030762895.1 Sophora flavescens
AAAACAATGATTGTAAAAGTTGTCCAATTTTCGCCTCACTCTGGCTTGTGCGGCTGTAAACTGCTATTTATGCTTATTAATCCTGACCTAACCCTAGACCAAATTAAGTGGTCTCTGAATAAACTTTCCAACAAGGCATCATATGCCTTAATTGGGCTTAAGATGAGTAAGTTAGGCCCATTTAAGTGAAGGAACATCATGGACTGTGCACTGATCCGTGCCAGAGAACTTGGGACCCAATTTAGCCTCGATTTTGGCGTAATTTGACAATTCTTGTGAATCCTGAAATTGTAGGTCTCTTCCTTATCTTTCTAGGGAATCAAAGATAACCAAAATCCGATATCTGTAGCTCAAGTTATGCTCTGTGCAAGGCAACAAGGTCAGGATGAGTGAAAAATCCGAAAATTAACAATGTTTAGCAATTAAGCCCGATAATGTAAATGCAAAAACAATGATTGTAAAAGTTGTCTAATTTTCGTCTCCCTCTGGCTTGTGCGGCTGTAAACTGCTATTTATGCTTATTTATCCTGACCTAACCCTAGACCAAATTAAGGGCCTCTGAACAAGCTTTCCAACAAGGTATCATATGCCTTAGTAGGGCTTAAGATGAGTAAGTTAGGCCCATTTAAGTGAAGGAACACCATGGACTGCGCACTGATCCGAGCCAAAGAATTCGAAACCCAATTTAGCCTTGATATTGGCCAAATTTGACAATTCCTGTGAAAGCAGAAATTGTAGGTCTCTTCCTTATCTTTCTAGGGACAGCAAGATCACCAAAATCCGATATTTGTAGCTCTAGTTATGCTCTGTACAAGGCAACAAGGTCCGGATGAGTGAAAAATCCGAAAATTAACAATGTTTAGCAATTAAGCCCAATAATGTAAAATCAAAAACAAAGTTTGTAAAAGTTGTCTAATTTCCGTCTCTCTCTGGCTTGTGCGGCTGTAAACTGCTATTTATGCTTATTAATCCTGACCTAACCCTAGACCAAATTAAGGGCCTATGAATAAGCTTTCCAACAAGGTATCATATGCCTTATTTGGGCTTAAGATGAGTAAGTTAGGCCCATTAAAGTGAAGGAACATCATGGACTGCGCACTAATCCACGCCAGAGAACTCGGGACCCAATTTAGGCTTGATTTTGGCCTAATTTGACAATTCTTGTGAAACCTGAAATTGTAGGTCTCTTCCTTATCTTTATGGGGACGGCAAGATCAACAACATCCGATATCTGTAGCTCTAGTTATGCTCTGTGCAAGACAACAAGGTCAGGATGAGTGAAAAATCCGAAAATTAACAATGTTTAGCAATTAAGCCCGATAATGTAAATGCAAAAACAATGATTGTAAAAGTTGTCTAATTTTCGTCTCCCTCTGGCTTGTGCGGCTGTAAACTGCTATTTATGCTTATTTATCCTGACCTAACCCTAGACCAAATTAAGGGCCTCTGAACAAGCTTTCCAACAAGGTATCATATGCCTTAGTAGGGCTTAAGATGAGTAAGTTAGGCCCATTTAAGTGAAGGAACACCATGGACTCGCATGATCCAGAGCCAAAGAATTCAAACCCAATTTAGCCTTGATATTGGCCAAAATTTGACAATTCCCCGTGAAAGCGAAATTGTAGGTCTCTTCCTTATCTTTCTAGGGACAGCAAGATCACCAAAATCCGATATTTGTAGCTCTAGTTATGCTCTGCGCAAGGCAACAAGGTCCGGATGAGTGAAAAATCCGAAAATTAACAATGTTTAGCAATTAAGCCCAATAATGTAAAATCAAAAACAAAGTTTGTAAAAGTTGTCTAATTTCCGTCTCTCTCTGGCTTGTGCGGCTGTAAACTGCTATTTATGCTTATTAATCCTGACCTAACCCTAGACCAAATTAAGGGCCTATGAATAAGCTTTCCAACAAGGTATCATATGCCTTATTTGGGCTTAAGATGAGTAAGTTAGGCCCATTAAAGTGAAGGAACATCATGGACTGCGCACTAATCCACGCCAGAGAACTCGGGACCCAATTTAGGCTTGATTTTGGCCTAATTTGACAATTCTTGTGAAACCTGAAATTGTAGGTCTCTTCCTTATCTTTATGGGGACGGCAAGATCAACAACATCCGATATCTGTAGCTCTAGTTATGCTCTGTGCAAGACAACAAGGTCAGGATGAGTGAAAAATCCGAAAATTAACAATGTTTAGCAATTAAGCCCAATAATGTAAAAGCAAAAACAATGATTGTAAAAGTTGTCTAATTCTTGTCTCTCTCTGGCTTGTGAGCCTGTAAACTGCTATTTATGCTTATTAATCCCGACCAAACCCTAGTCCAAATTAAGGGCTCTGAATAAGCTTTCCAACAAGGTATCATATGCCTTAATTGGGGTTAAGATGAGTATGTTAGGCCCATTTAAGTAAAGGAACATCATGGACTGCGCACAGATCCGCGTCAGAGAACTCGAGACCCAATTTAGCCTTATTTTGGCCTAATTTGACAATTCTTGTGAAACCTGAAATTGTAGGTCTCTTCCTTATCTTTATGGGGACGGCAAGATCAACAACATCCGATATCTGTAGCTCTAGTTATGCTCTGTGCAAGACAACAAGGTCAGGATGAGTGAAAAATCCGAAAATTAACAATGTTTAGCAATTAAGCCCAATAATGTAAAAGCAAAAACAATGATTGTAAAAGTTGTCTAATTTCCGTCTCTTTCTGTCTTGTACGGCATTAAACTGCTATTTATGCTTATTAATCCTCACCTAACCCCAAACCAAATTAAGTGCCTCTGAATAAGCTTTCCAACAAGGTACCATATGCCTTAATTGGGCTTAAGATGAGTAAGTTAGGCCCATTTAAGTGAAGGAACATCATGGACTGTGCACTGATCCGCGCCGGAGAACTCGGGACCCAATTTAGCATTGATTTTGGCCTCATTTGACAATTCTTGTGAAACCTGAAATTGTAGGTCTCTTCCTTATCTTTATGGGGACGGCAAGATCAACAACATCCGATATCTGTAGCTCTAGTTATGCTCTGTGCAAGACTACAAGGTCAGGATGAGTGAAAAATCCGAAAATTAACAATGTTTAGCAATTAAGCCCAATAATGTAAAAGCAAAAACAATGATTATAAAAGTTGTCTAATTTCCGTCTCTTTCTGGCTTGTGCGGCTGTAAACTGCTATTTATGCTTATTAATCCTCACCTAACCCTATACCAAATTAAGTGGCTCTGAATAAGCTTTCCAACAAGGTACCATAGGCCGTAATTGAGCTTA
Source organism: Sophora flavescens (assembly GCA_030762895.1). Classification (NCBI taxonomy): domain Eukaryota; kingdom Viridiplantae; phylum Streptophyta; class Magnoliopsida; order Fabales; family Fabaceae; genus Sophora; species Sophora flavescens. The sequence continues at coordinate 745,079 of JAUPTC010000013.1, forward strand.
AGATGATTAAGTTAGGCCCATTTAAGTGAAGGAACATCATGGACTGCGCACTGATCCGCGCCGGGGAACTCAGGACCCAATTTAGCATTGATTTTGGCCTCATTTGACAATTCTTGTGAAACCTGAAATTGTAGGTCTCTTCCTTATCTTTCTAGGGACAGCAAGATCAACAAAATCCGATATATGTGGCTCCAGTTATGCTCTGCGCAAAGCAACAAGGTCAGAATGAGTGAAAAATCCGAAAATTAACAATGTTTAGCTATTAAGCCCAATAATGTAAAAGCAAAAACAATGATTGTTAAGGTTGTCTAATTTCCGTCTCTCTCTGGCTTGTGCGGCTGTAAGCTGCTATTTATGATTATTAATCTTGACCTAACCCTAGACCAAATTAAGAGCCACTAAATAAGCTTTCCAACAGGGTATTGTATGCCCTAATTGGGCTTAAGATGAGTAAGTTAGGTCCATTTAAGTGAAGGAACATCATGGACTGCATACTGATCCGCGCCAGAGAACTCGGGACCCAATGTAGCCTGGATTTTGGCCTAATTTGACAATTCTTGTGAAACCTGAAATTATAGGTCTCTTCCTTATCTTTCTAGGGACAGCAAGATCACCAAAATCTGATATCTGTAGCTCTAGTTATTCTCTGTGCAAGGTAATAAGGCCAGGATGAGTGAGAAATTCGAAAATTAACAATGTTAAGCAATTAAGCCTAATTAAGCCAAATAATGTAAAAGCAAAAACAATGATTGTAAAAGCTATCTAATTTCTGTCTCTCTCTGGCTTGTGCAGCTGTAAACTGCTATTTATGCTTATTAATCCCGACCAAACCCTAGACCAAATTAAGGGCCTCTGAATAAGCTTTCCAACACGGTATCATATGCCCTAATTGGTCTAAAGATGAGTAAGTTAGGCCCATTTAAGTGAATGAACACCATGGTCTGCGCACTGATCCGTGCCAGATTTGACAATTCTTGTGAAACCTGAAACTGTAGGTCTCTTCGTTATCTTTCTAAGGACAACAAGATCACCAAAATCAGATATATGTACCTCTAGTTATGCTCTGCGCAAGGCAACAAGGTCAGGATGAGTGAAAAATCAAAAAATTAACAATGTTTAGCAATTAAGCCCAATTAAGCCCAATAATGTAAAAGCAAAAACAATGATTGTAAAAGTTGTCTAATTTCCGTCTCTCTATGGTTTGTGCGGCTGTAAACTGCTATTTATGCTTATTAATCCTAGCCTAACCATAGACCAAATTAAGGGTCTCTGAATAAGCTTTCCAACAAGTTATCATATGCCTTAATTGGGCTTAAGATGAGTAAGTTAGGCCCATTTAAGTGAAGGAACATCATGGACTGCGCACTAATCCGTGCCAGAGAACTCGGGACCCAATTTAGCTTTGATTTTGGCATAATTTGACAATTCTTGTGAAACCTGAAATTGTAGGTCTCTTCCATATCTTTCTAGGGAACCAAAGATCATCAAAATCCGATATTTGTATCTCTAATTATGCTTTGTGCAAGGCAACAAGGTCAGGATGAGTGAAAAATCCGAAAATTAAAAATGTTTAGCAATTATGCTCAATTATGTAAAAGCAAAAACAATGATTGTAAAAGTTATCTAATTTCCGTCTCTCCCTGGCTTGTGCGGTTGTAAACTGTTATTTATGCTTATTAATCCTGACCTAACCCTAGACCAAATTAAGGGCCTCTGAATAAGCTTTCAACAAGGTATCATATGCCTTAATTGGGCTTAAGATGAGTAAGTTAGGCCCATTTAAGTGAAGGAACATCATTGACTGTGCACTCTTCCGTGCCAGAGAACTCGGGCCCCAATTTAGTCTTCATTTTGACCTAATTTGTCAATTCTTGTGAAACCTGAAATTGTAGGTCTCTTCCTTATCTTTCTAGGGACAGCAAGATCACCAAAATCCGATATCTGTTGCTCTAATTATGCTCTGCGCAAGGCAACAAGGTCAGGATGAGTGAAATATCCGAAAATTAACAATGTTTAGCAATTAGGCCCAATTAAGCCCAATAATGTAAAAGCAATAACAATGATTGTAAAAGTTGTCTAATTTTCGTCTCTCTCTTGTTTGTGCGGCTGTAAACTGCTGTTTATGCTTATTACTCCTGACCTAAGCCTATAAGAAATTAAGGGCCTCTGAATAAGCTTTCCAACAAGGTATCATATTCCTTAATTGGGCTTAAGATGAGCTAGTTTGGCCCATTTAAGTGAAGGAACATCATGGACTGCCCACTGATCCGCGCCAGAGAACTCGGGACCCAATTTAGCCTTGATTTTGGCCTAATTTGACAATTCTTGTGAAACCTGACTTTGTAGGTCTCTTCCTTATCTTTCTAAGGACATCAAGATCACCAAAATCCGAAATCTGTAGCTCTAGTTATGCTCTAAACAAGGCTACAAGGTCAGGAAGAGTGAAAAATCCGAAAATTAACAATGTTTAGCAATTAAGCCCAATTTAGCCCAATAATGTAAAACCAAAAACAATGATTGTAAAAGCTGTCTAATTTCCATCTCTCTCGGGCATGTGCGGCTGTAAACTGCTACTTATGCTTAATAATCCCGACCTAACCCTACACCAAATTAAGGGCCTATGAATAAGCTTTCCGACAAGGTATCATATGCCTTAATTGGGGTTTAGATGAGTAAGTTAGGCCCAGTTAAGTAAAGGAACATCATTGACTGCGCACTAAACCACGCCAGAGAACTCGGGACCCAATGTAGCCTTGATTTTGGCCTAATTTGACAATTCTTATGAAACCTGAAATTGAAGGTCTCTTCCATATGTTTCTAGGGACAACAAGATAACCAAAATCCGATATCTGTAGCTCTAGTTATGCTCTGCACAAGCCAACAAGGCCAGGATGAGTGAAAAATCCGAAAATTAACAATGTTTAGCAATTAAGCCCAATTATGCCCAAAAATGTAAAAGCAAAAACAATGATCATAAAGGTTATCTAATTTACGTCTCTCTTAGTCTTATGCGGTTGTAAACTGCTATTTACTCTTATTAATACTGACCTAAACCTAGACCAAATTAAGGGCCTTTGAATATGCTTTCCAACAAGATATCATATGCCTTAATTGGGCTTAAGATGAGTAAGTTAGGCCCATTTATGTGAAGGAACATCATGGACTCCTGATGTCGCGTAAGTCGACGTGCGACGACGCTCGTGCGTATCCGGCAAGTGTACCGGACTGCCGTCAAGTAATAAAAGATATCGAACCCACAGAGACTGTGTTCTCGAATCGCAATTAAATTCTAATCGATTATATCTGGACAGTTTTAAAGAGGGTTTTGAAAAATGTTTGAATTGGAAATTTAAAAGATAGATGAGCAGAAAAAAAACAAATCTTTTTGGGGTTTTCGATTTAAACGGATTCCTAGGGATTTGGGTTACCTTTGAGGCTGTTTATGTTGCTAACAGATTTACCTTTGTTGATTACCGAAATTGCCTTGAAGGCGAGTTTATCCTCTGATAGCTTAAGCTCCCTCTCGGGTTACAAAAGCCGTGCCCAATTGACCCGACCCCTACTCTCGTGGTAGTCGATCCCAGATTGGACCCTTTGCGTTCAGTGACAACTCGTTGCTCCTCGAGGGACGGCTTCTAACTCTCGTGATTTCAGTCCCAAGTCTGACTTCTATAGGTCCGACACCCAAGTTCACCGCTAGGTTCCTCCTTGGAATGTCTCAGTCATGCAAATAACCTAAGTTCACCACTAGGTTCCTCCTTGGATCATTCACATCTCACAAACCAGTGGCTGCCGGGCTTTACGAGTGAATCACCCTAGAAATCCTAAGTTCACCGCTAGGTTCCTCCTTAGAACGTCTACGTCACGCAAATAACGGCTGCCGAAATTTATGAGTGATTTACACACTAGAAATCAGATCTAAAGCAAATCGTAATTAACAAAGAGTTTACATCAAATTTACATCATAAACAAACTTGGGCAGAGCCCTAATCCCTAGAAACTATGCTACTACTCACGTCTTGCCATGGAGATGACAAGCATGATTACAAATAGCATGAAAATACAAAAATCAGAGAAGAGAAGAGAAGAGGAGAAGAGAGATCTAAGCCTAGAGTAGTAGCCCCTAATGTGTAGATAATCCTCAGATCTGATGCCCTGGTCCATATTTATAGAAATGGGGAAGTTAGAGTCCCAAACCAACTCAAAATCTGATCTATTTCGGTTTCTTCAGGTCCAAGTAAAGCGCGTCACGGCCGTGATGGCCATCACGGCCAGGCCGTGACGGTCTCTGCCTCTGGCTGCTTTGCAAAATTCAAATTCTCGCGACGCGAGATATGACTCGCGACGCGAGTCCTCAGCTTCATGGCCCGTGAAGAATATCACGGCTATGCCGTGATGTGCTCTGACTTGTGGTGGTTTTGGGTCACGGCCGTGATGGTTATCACGGCCAGGCCGTAGATGCATCGACTTGAGCCTTTCTTTCTTTTCAGTTTTGCTCGATCATGGCCGTGATGAGCATCACGGCCAGGCCGTGATAGGCTCTTTGGCTCATTTTCTTCAGTTTTAAAGCTCCATCTTCATCCAAACTTCATCATGGTTGATCTTGAGCAATTTACCCTTGATATCTGCGAAACAACACACGAAAACTGCCTTACCCGTTCCAAAGGAAAATTAACCTAAAATCTAATAAAAATATGCCTAAACTACATGAAAATGCATGCAAAATGATGGACAAAGATGAGGTGGAATCACACTCATCAAATCACCCCAAGCTTAAAACTTTGCTTGTCCTCAAGCAATTACTCAGGCCATAAGATATAAATCATTCAAAGCATGGATAGTGAACTAAAAACCCTAGAAGCTAATCCAAGTAATAGGCATTTTTAATAAGCATTCAAGAGATAATCAAGTTCAAGTCCAATTAGAAGCTTAGGTTCTTCAAGTTCATGTTCTCACTGATTTGGGCACTCATCTCACCTCACTCAAGTGTTTTAGGGTTTATGACAATTCACTCCATTTCCTCAAGTAAAGTATTTTACCATAGGCTTGACTATTAACCAAATCTCTACTTTATTTAAGAAAACACTTAAGAATCAAGAGGTCTTTTCCTTTGGTTGTAATGTGGCCATGGGATTTATTGTTAGGTGGGAAAATCAAAGAAAGGGAATTTTCAAGAAGGCTAGATAGATTATCAAACATTACAAAGTATGACACCTTCTAAAATACCTTTTGGGGGCTTTGATTTACTTTTTCCACCTTTCTTCCTTCTATTATATTTTTTTTTTTTTCATTTCTCACTTTCTTTGTCATCCCCTTCTCCATTTTTTTTCTGTTCATTTCATTTTTATTTGTTTGGAGAAGGGGAGATTTATAGCTCAAGAGAAATATTTTCATCCCATTCTTTTTCCAACTACCATTTTGCCCTTTTTGTAATACTTTAAAAGGTGCCATACCGAGCATTATTTATCAAAGTAATTCAAGGTACCAAGAAAAGTATTTTATCTTTAGGCTCAAAATTGGGCAACTAGGGGTAGCATTTATAATTCAAAGCTCGGGAGGCGGAAAAATACCTAGTGCCTCAATCATTTCCAAAAATGTTTTCAGAAATTTTTAAGTTTTGAAATGGTTTCAAGTCAAGTTCTAGAAAATACAGTCCATGAGGAATTAAATCACTCTATCACAAGAAATGGGGTAGATTTAGTGAATACCCCTTTTGGCTCAAAATCTTACATTTAGTAGTTCAAAAATCAGTGAGGTACACAAGTCTAAGGAACCACATGCTAATTATCAACTATCAAATGACTATCTCAAGAAATTTTTATTTTTAGCCATACCACAAGAATAATGAAAAATTGGGTTCAAAATTCACTATCTCAATTCATTTGGCTCCAAGTTCTCACAATCGGATGCATGTTCTAAGTGAGGGCAATCTAAAGAATGTGATCATACCAATCTATGCCTATGTGAATGCAATATGAATGCAACAATGCAAATGCAAAAATAAATACCCCTACCCCAAGCTTGATTACTTACATTGTCTCCAATGTAAATAATCAAGTCGGAGAGAAGAGAAAAATTGGAACAACTTACCGAGTCGGTAGCGGGTGTTGGCTTCACATTCCAGTCAAAACTTGGGTAGAAATAGTATCACGGCCGTGAGGCTTATCACGGGCAGGCCGTGATCGTTTCTGATCCTCAGGAGTTGCCCTGTCACGGCCGTGATCTACATCACGGCTAGGCCGTGATGCTCTCTGATCTTGGCATCCTACTCATCACGCCCGTGATGGTTTTCACGGCTAGGCCGTGATCCTTTCTGTGCTCTTGTTTAGTTCATCACGGCCGTGACCACTGTCACGGCCAGGGCGTGATGGCCTCTGACTTTATCTTTTTCATTGCTCTTCTTCTCTTTCTCAACCTGAAAACACTAGACAAACCTATTAATGATATTTTTGCCTCTTGATCTTCTCAAATTATTCAAGAGGTTAAATCAAAAACAAAAGGAAAAAGGGAAAGAAAACTTGGGTTGCCTCCCAAGAAGCGCTTATTTATGGTCTTAAGCTTGACCAAACTTCCTTCAATCAACCGGGGTCGGCTGGGCGTAGAAGTGCAGGAACACTTCTTTTCCATGGAGCTCCTTCAAATAGCCGTTTCGCTTATACGGCCCGAGTAACGCTTCGCTTTGCTCTTTTTCTCTCGGAGCTTCCTAGCCTTCCTTTCTTCCGGCGGAATTTTTTTTCCGCATGGACAGCAACTCCAACTTCACCTTCTTTGGGTGCATCATTAGCCCCTGCAAATCTTTGGGGTTGCTTCCATGCTAAGTTCTTTCTCTACCGCTGGAGTCTTTACATCAATTCTGCACACATGGCTCTCAAAAGGAGGGTTGTTACAAGAGTTAATCAACTGAAAATTTACCCTACCTTCCTCTACATTTAGAGAGAGTTTGCCATTCCTTACATCTATTAATGCTCCAATGGTTGCCAAGAATGGCCTTCCTAAAATGATGGGGAATTTAGAATTCCCTTTCATGTCCAATACCAGGAAGTCGGTAGGGATGAGAATTTTCCCTACCTTTACAGGAACATTCTCTAGTATGCCTAGAGGAGTCCTAGTTGAGCCATCCGCAATTTGTAAGGGGAATTTGAATGGTCTCAACTCTTTGCTTCTCAACCTTTCCATGATAGTGAGGGACATTAAGCTCGCACTAGCCCCTAGGTCACATAAGGCTTGGTCAATTTGCACTTGTTCAATCGAGCAAGCGATGGAGAAACTACCTGGGTCTTTCAGTTTAGTAGGCATTTTAGTCTCTACATCTACTTGCTTTTTCCTGACCAACCTCTCGTGGGAAAGGTATCGGGGTTGGTACGGTGGTGGAGGGACATATTTCGGTTCTGGCTCTTCTTTTTCGTTCGTGTCCTCCTCCGGTTCCACGTCCATTTCAGCTACCCCCACCCCAAGCTTATCATCCCTCAAGTGTATGACATTGCAATGCTCATTGGGATTTGCTTCGGGTTGCCCCGGGAATGTACCCTTAGGTCTCGAGCACGTGATGGCTTGTTGGGCAATCTGGGTTTCTAGCATCTTGTTATGAGTTGCTAAGTTGTCTACCTTAGATGCTAGATCCTTTATTGCCTCACTCACTGCTCCTTCCTTGTTGTCTAAACTCCTCATTCTGTTTTGTCTCGAGTTTCGACAAAACTTTCAAATAAAGTCTCGAGTTTAGATCTTTGTACCCGAGGGTACCCCGGTGTGGGTTCTCTTATTACCTTGACCTTCTTGGAACTCATGGTTGAGCGTGTTTGCTGTAGTTGCCGTAGGAGAGGTAAGGGTTGTTCCTTCTTTGGTTGTAGGGATTTGGGGGAGCATAGTTGGGCAGCTTCGGGTTCGTATCATAGTAGTTGTTACAAGAGTTCACTTGCTCACCCGAGCGCCGGATCCATGTGGGCATCCCATCATGTCATGTCCCCCGCATTCCACAAATCTCACAAATAGTGTTAGTAGCACCTATTGCACTCACATTAGCTCTTTCAAGCCGATCAAAACGTTTGTTAAGTGAGTCTATCTTTGACATAATAAGATCTGTGCTATTTACCTCAAACTTACCCCCCGAAATCTTGTTCGGGTTATTACCTCTTTCGGATCCCCATTGGTGGTCGTTGGTGGCGACATTCTCAATGATGTTGAATGCCTCAGTGAGAGGCCTATTCATAAACGCTCCACCGGCTGCAGAATCTAGTGACACCTTCGAAGAGTAATCCAATCCGTTATAGAAGGTGTGCACTATTAACCACCTCTCGAGTCCGTGATGTGGGCACGACTCCAGCAGTCCCTTGTAACGATCCCAAGCTTCCGATAATGATTCTCCGTCTTTCTGGAAGAAGCCGGTGATCTGGGTTCTTATGTAGGCCGTCTTGGATGGAGGGAAGAATTTCTCCAAGAACGCCTGCTCCAATTGGTCCCAAGTGGTCAAAGTGTTAGTGGGGATTTGCTTAAGCCAGGCCTTCGCCTTTCCAAAGTGAGAGATGAGGGGGCAGTCTCAAACGCACAACATCGACTGAGGCTCCATGAATCCGGATTGCATCGGTGAACTCTAAAAATGTCTCTATGTGATCGGTCGGGTCCTCCGAAGGCAATCCTCCGAATTGATGTTGCCTAATCATGTTGATTAGCATAGGTGGTATGGTATAGTTTTCCGCCTCAATCTCTGGCCTTGCAATCCCAGTTCGCAAGCCTCTCGCATTTGGGGATGCGTAATCCTTCAAAGGTTTTGTATCCGGTTGATTCGCCATGAGTGGAACGGGACTCAACCTTTCTCCCTCTCTTTGTAGTCTTCTACGTCTGTGGAAGGTCCTCTCGATCTCCGGATCAATCTCACTAAGGCTCCCAAGACTTAGAGATCTTTGCATATAACACAAGAGAGATGGATACAATAGAAGGAAAAGAAATTTTTTTTTATTTTTTTATTTTTTTTTATATTTCAGAAATAAAAATCAAACAAAAAGAAAAGGTCCAGAAAAATCAATTCAAAATTTGAATTGAAATTCGAAATGGCACAGTCCCCGGCAACGGCGCCAAAAACTTGATGTCGCGTAAGTCGACGTGCGACGACGCTCGTGCGTATCCGGCAAGTGTACCGGACTGCCGTCAAGTAATAAAAGATATCGAACCCACAGAGACTGTGTTCTCGAATCGCAATTAAATTCTAATCGATTATATCTGGACAGTTTTAAAGAGGGTTTTGAAAAATGTTTGAATTGGAAATTTAAAAGATAGATGAGCAGAAAAAAAACAAATCTTTTTGGGGTTTTCGATTTAAACGGATTCCTAGGGATTTGGGTTACCTTTGAGGCTGTTTATGTTGCTAACAGATTTACCTTTGTTGATTACCGAAATTGCCTTGAAGGCGAGTTTATCCTCTGATAGCTTAAGCTCCCTCTCGGGTTACAAAAGCCGTGCCCAATTGACCCGACCCCTACTCTCGTGGTAGTCGATCCCAGATTGGACCCTTTGCGTTCCGTGACAACTCGTTGCTCCTCGAGGGACGGCTTCTAACTCTCGTGATTTCAGTCCCAAGTCTGACTTCTATAGGTCCGACACCCAAGTTCACCGCTAGGTTCCTCCTTGGAATGTCTCAGTCATGCAAATAACCTAAGTTCACCACTAGGTTCCTCCTTGGATCATTCACATCTCACAAACCAGTGGCTGCCGGGCTTTACGAGTGAATCACCCTAGAAATCCTAAGTTCACCGCTAGGTTCCTCCTTAGAACGTCTACGTCACGCAAATAACGGCTGCCGAAATTTATGAGTGATTTACACACTAGAAATCAGATCTAAAGCAAATCGTAATTAACAAAGAGTTTACATCAAATTTACATCATAAACAAACTTGGGCAGAGCCCTAATCCCTAGAAACTATGCTACTACTCACGTCTTGCCATGGAGATGACAAGCATGATTACAAATAGCATGAAAATACAAAAATCAGAGAAGAGAAGAGAAGAGGAGAAGAGAGATCTAAGCCTAGAGTAGTAGCCCCTAATGTGTAGATAATCCTCAGATCTGATGCCCTGGTCCATATTTATAGAAATGGGGAAGTTAGAGTCCCAAACCAACTCAAAATCTGATCTATTTCGGTTTCTTCAGGTCCAAGTAATGCGCGTCACGGCCATGATGGCCATCACGGCCAGGCCGTGACGGTCTCTGCCTCTGGCTGCTTTGCAAAATTCAAATTCTCGCGACGCGAGATATGACTCGCGACGCGAGTCCTCAGCTTCATGGCCCGTGAAGAATATCACGGCTATGCCGTGATGTGCTCTGACTTGTGGTGGTTTTGGGTCACGGCCGTGATGGTTATCCACGGCCAGGCCGTGATGCACTCGACTTGACCTTTCTTCTTTTTCAGTTTTGCTCGATCATGGCCGTGATGAGCATCACGGCTAGGCCGTGATAGGCTCTGTTTGGCTCATTTTCTTCAGTTTTAAAGCTCCATCTTCATCCAAACTTCATCATGGTTGATCTTGAGCAATTTACCCTTGATATCTGCGAAACAACACACGAAAACTGCCTTACCCGTTCCAAAGGAAAATTAACCTAAAATCTAATAAAAATATGCCTAAACTACATGAAAATGCATGCAAAATGATGGACAAAGATGAGGTGGAATCACACTCATCAACTCCGCACTGATCCGTGCCAAAGAACTCGGAACCAAATTTAGCCTTGATTTTGGCCAAATTTGACAATTCTTGTAAAACCAGAAATTGTAGGTCTCTTCCTTATCTTTCTAGGGACAGCAAGATCACCAAAAACCGATATCTGTAGCTCTAGTTATGCTATGCACAAGGCAACAAGGTCAGGATAAGTGAAAAATCCAAAAATTAACAATGTTTAGCAATTAAGCCCAATAATGTAAAATCAAAAACAAAGCTTGTAAAAGTTGTCTAATTTCCGTCTCTCTCTGGTTTCTGCGGCTGTAAACTGCTATTTATGCTTATTAATCCTGACCTAACCGTAGACCAAATTAAGGGCCTCTGAATAAGCTTTCCAACACGGTATCATATGCCCTAATTGGGCTAAAGATGAGTAAGTTAGGCCCATTTAAGTGAATGAACACCATGGTATGCGCATTGATCCGTACCAGAGAACTCGGGACCCAATTTAGCCTTGATTTTTGCCTAATTTGACAATTCTTGTAAATTAAGCCCAATTGAGCCCATTAATGTAAAAGCAAAAACAATGATTGTAAAAGAAGTCTAATTTCCGTCTCTCTCTGGCTTGTGCGGCTGTAAACTGCTATTTATGCTGATTAATCCTGACATAACCCTAGACCAAATTAAGGGCCTCTGAATTAGCTTTCCAACAAGGTATCATATTCCCTAATTGGGCTTAAGATGAGTAAGTTAGGCCCATTTTAGTGAAGGAACATCATGGACTGCTCACAGATCCACGCCTGAAAACTCGGGACCCAATTTAACCTTGATTAGGGCCTAATTTGACAATTCTTGTGAAACCTGAAATTGTAGGTCTTTTCCTTATCTTTCTAGGGACAGCGAGATCACCAAAATCTGATATCTGTGGCTCTAGTTATGCTCTGCGCAAGGTAACAAGGTCAGGATGAGTGAAAAATCAGAAAATTAACAATGTTTAGCAGTTAAGCCCAATTAAGCCCAATAATGTAAAAGCGAAAACAATGATTGTAAAAGTTGTCTTATTGATCCTGACCTAACTCTAGACCAAATTACAGGCCTCTGAATAATCTTTCCAACATGATATTATATGCCTTAATTGGGCTAAAGATGAGTAAGTTAGGCCCATTTAAGTGAAGGAACATCATGGACTGCGCCCTGATCTGCGCCAGAGAACTCGGGACCCAATATAGCCTTGATTTTGACCTAATTTGACAATTCTTATGAAACCTGAAATTGTAGGTCTCTTCCTTATCTTTTAATGGACAGCAAGATCACCAAAATCCGATATCTGTATATCTAGTTATGCTCTACGCAAGGCAACAAGGCCAGGATGAGTGAAAAATCCTAAAATTAACAATGTTTAGCAATTAATCCCAATTATTTAAAAGCAAAAACAATGATTGTAAAAGCTGTATAATTTGTGTCTCTCTGGCTTGTTCGGCTGTAAACTGTTATTTATGTTTATTAATCCAGACCTAACCCTTGAAAAAATTAAGGGCCTCTGAATAAGCTTTCCAACAAGGTATCATATGCCTTAATTGGGCTTAAGATCACTAAGTTAGGCCCATTTAAGTGAAGGAACATTATGAACTGCGCGCTGATCCGTGCCAGAGAACTCGGGACCCAATTTAGCCTTGATTTTGGCCAAATTTGACAATTCTTGTGAAACCAGAAATTGTAGGTCTCTTCCTTGTCTTTCTAGGGACTGCAAGATCACCAAAATCCGATATATGTAGGTCTAGTAAGGTTCTACGCAAGGCAACAAGGTCAGGATGAGTGAAAAATCCGAAAATTAACAATGTTTAGCAATTAATCCCAATTAAGCCCAATAATGTAAAAGCAAAAACAATGATTGTAAAAGTTGTCTAATTTTCGTCTCTCTCTGGCTTGTGCGGCTGTAAACTGCAATTTATGCTTATTAATCTTGACCAAATCCTAGACCAAATGAAGGGCCTCTGAATAATTTTCCAACAAGGAATCATACGCCTTAATTGGGCTTAAGACGAGTAAGTTAGGCCCATTTAAGTGAAGGAACATCATGGACTGCACACTGATCCACGCTAGAGAACTCGGGACCCAATTTAGCCTGGATTTGGTCCTAATTTGACAATTCTTGGGAAACCTGAAAATGTAGGTCTCTTCCTTGTCTTTCTAGGGACAACAAGATCACCAAAATCTGATATCTGTAGCTCTAGTTATGCTCTGCGCAAGACAACAAGGTCAGGATGAGAGAAAAATCCGAAAATTAAAAATGTTTAGCAATTAAGCCCAATTATGCCCTATAATTTAAATGCAAAAACAATGATTGTAAAAGTTGTCTAATTTCCATCTCTCTCTGGCTTGTGCGGCTGTAAACTGCTATTTATGCTTATTAATTCTGAAATAACCCTAGACCAAATTAAGGACCTCTGAATTAGATTTCCAACAAGGTATCATATGCCTTAATTGGGCTTAAGATGAGTAAGTTAGGCCCATTTAAGTGAAGGAACATCATGGACTACGCACAGATCCACGCCAGAAAACTCGGGACCCAATTTAACCGTGATTAGGGCCTAATTTGACAAATCTTGGGAGCCCTGAAATTGTTGGACTCTTCCTTATCTTTCTAGGGACAGCAAGATCACCAAAATCCGATATACGTGGCTCTAGTTATGCTCTGCGCAAGGCAACAAGGTCAGGATGAGTGAAAAATCCGAAAATTAACAATGTTTAGCAATTAAGCCCAATTAAGTCCATTAATGTAAAAGCAAAAACAATGATTGTAAAAGTTGTCTAATTTCCATCTCTCTCTGGCATGTGCGGCTGTGAACTGCTATTTGTGCTTATTAATCTTGACATAACCCTAGACCAAATTAAGGGCCTCTGAATAAGCTTTCCTACAAGGTATCATATGCCTTAGTTGGGCTTAAGATGAGTAAGTTAGGCCCATTTAAGTGAAGGAACATCTTGGATGGCGCACTAATCCGTGCCATAGAACTCTGGACCCAATTTAGACTTGATTTTGGCCTAATTTGACAATTCTTGGGAATCCTGAAATTGTAGGACTCTTCCTTATCTTTCTTGGGACAGCAAGATCACCAAAATCCGATATATGTAGCTCTAGTTATGCTCTGCGCAAGGCAACAAGGTCGGGACGAGTGAAAAGTCCGAAAATTAAAAATGTTTAGCAATTAACCCCAATTAAGCCCAATAATGTAAAAACAAAAACAATGTTTGTAAAAGTTGTCAAATTTCCGTCTATATCTGGCTTGTGCGGCTATATACTGCTATTTATGGTTATTAATACTGCCCTAACCCTAGACCAAATTAAGGGCCTCTGAATAAGCTTTCCAACAAGGTATCATATGCCATAATTAGGCTTAAGATGAGTAAGTTAGGCACATTTAAGTGAAGGAACAACATGGACTGCGCATTGATCCGCGCCAGAGAACTCGGGACCCAATTTAGCCTTGATTTTGGCCTAATTTGACAATTCTTGTGTTACCCGAAATTGTAGGTCTCTTCCTTATCTTTCTAGGGACAGCAAGATCACCAAAATCCGATATCTGTAGCTCGAGTTATGCTCAGCGCAAGGTAACAAGGTCAGGATGAGTAAAAAATCCGAAAAATAACAATGTTAACCAATTAAGCCCAATAATGTAAAAACAAAAACAATGATTGTAAAAGTTGTCTAATTTCCGTCTCTCTCTGGCTTGTGCGGCTGTAAATTGCTATTTATGCCTACTAATCCTGACCTAACCCTTGACCAAATTAAGGGCCTCTGAATAAGCTTTCCAACAAAGTATCATATGCCTTAATTGGGTTTAAGATGAGTAAGTTAGGCACATTTAAGTGAAGGAACATCATGGACTGCACACTGATCCGCGCCCGAGAACTCGGGACCCAATATAGCCTTGATTTTGGCCTATTTGGCAATTCTTTAGCTCTAGTTATGCTTTGCGCAAGGCAATAAGGTCAAGATGAGTGAAAAATCCGAAAATTAACAATGTTTAGCAATTAAGCCCAATAATGTAAAAGCAAAAACAATGATTGTAAAAGTTGTCTAATTTCCGTCTCTCTCTGGGTTGTGCGGCTGTAAACTGTTGTTTATGCTTATTAATCCTGACCTAACCCTATACCAAATTAAGGGCCTCTGAATAAGCTTTCCAACAAGGTATTATATGCCTTAATTGGGCTTAAGATGAGTAAGTTAGGCCCATTTAACTGAAGGAACATCATGGACTGCGCACTGATCCGCACCATAGAAGGCGGGACCCAATTTAGCCTTGATTTTGGCCTAATTTGACAATTATGGGGAAACCTAAAATTGTAGGACTCTTCCTTATCTTTCTAGGGACAGCAAGATCACCAAAATCCGATATCTGTAGCTCTAGTTATGCTCTGCGCAAGGCAACAAGGTCGGGTTGAGTGAAAAGTCCGAAAATTAACAATGTTTAGCAATTAACCCCAATTAAGTCCAATAATGTAAAAACAAAAACAATGATTGTAAAAGTTGTCTAATTTCCGTCTATCTCTGGCTTGTGCGGCTATATACTGCTATTTATGCTTATTAATACTGCCCTAACCCTAGACCAAATTAAGGGCCTCTGAATAAGCTTTCCAACAAGGTATCATATGCCTTAATTAGGCTTAAGATGAGTACGTTAGGCACATTTAAGTGAAGGAACATTATGGACTGCACACTGATCCGTTGCAGAGAAATCGGGACCCAATTTTGCTTTGATTTTGGCCTAATTTGACAATTCTTGGGAAACCTGAAACTGTAGGTCTCTTCCTTATCTTTCTAGGGACAGCAAGATCACCAAAATCCGATATCTGTAACTCTAGTTATGCTCTGAGCAAGGCAACAAGGTCAGGATGGGTGAAAAATCCGAAAATTAACAATGTTTAGCAATTAATCCCAATTAAGTCCAATAATGTAAAAGCGAAAACAATGATTGTAAAAGTTGTCTAGTTTTCGTCTCTCTCTGACTTGTGCGGCTGTAAACAGATATTCATGCTTATTAATCATGACCTAACCCTAGACCAAATTAAGGGTCTCTGAATAAGCTTTCCAACAAGGTATCATATGCTTTAAGTGGGCTTAAGATGAGTAAGTTAGGCCCATTTAAGTGAAGGAACATCATGGACTGCACACTGATCCACACCAGAGAACTCGGGACCCAATTTAGCCTTGATTTGGGCCTAATTTGAAAATTCGTGTGAAACCTGAAATTGTAGGTCTCTTCCTTGTCTTTCTAGGGACATCAAGATCACCAAAATCCGATATCTGTAGCTCTAGTTATGCTCTGCGCAAGGCAACAAGGTCAGGATGAGTGAAAAATCGTAAAATAACAATGTTAAGCCCAATTAAGCCCAATAATGTAAAAGCAAAAACAATGATTCTAAAACTTGTCTAATTTCCGTCTGTCTCTGGCTTGTGCGGCTGTAAACTGCTATTTATGCTTATTAATCCTGACGTAACCCTAGAACAAATTAAGGGCCTCTGAATAGGCTTTCCAACAAGGTATCATATGCCTAAATTGGGCTTATGATGAGTAAGTTAGGACCATTTAAGTGAAGGAACATCATGGACAGCGCACTGATCCGCGCCAGAGAACTCGCGACCCAATTTAGCCTTGATTTTGGCCTATTTGAAATTCTTTTGAAAACTGAAATTGTTGGTCTCTTCCTTATCATTCTAGGGACAGCAAGATCTCCGAAATCCGATATCTGTAGCTCTAGTTATGCTCTGCGCAAGGCAACAAGGTCAGGATGAGTGAAAAATCCGAAAATTAACAATGTTTAGCAATTAAGCCCAATAATGTAAAAGCAAAAATAATGATTGTAAAAGTTGTCTAATTTCCGTCTCTCTCTTGCGTGTGCGGCTGTAAACTGTTGTTTATGCTTATTAATCCGGACCTAACCCTATACCAAATTAAGGGCCTCTGAATAAGCTTTCCTACAAGGTATTATATGCCTTAATTGGGCTTAAGATGAGTAAGCTAGGCCCATTTAAGTGAAGGAACATCTTGGACGGCGCACTAATCCGCGCCATAGAACTCTGGACCCAATTTAGACTTGATTTTGGCCTAATTTGACAATTCTTGGGAATCCTGAAATTGTAGGACTCTTCCTTATCTTTCTAGGGACAGCAAGATCACCAAAATCCGATATCTGTAGCTCTAGTTATGCTCTGCGCAAGGCAACAAGGTCGGGATGAGTGAAAAGTCCGAAAATTAAAAATGTTTAGCAATTAACCCCAATTAAGCCCAATAATGTAAAAACAAAAACAATGTTTGTAAAAGTTGTCTAACTTCCGTCTATATCTGGCTTGTGCGGCTATATACTGCTATTTATGCTTATTAATACTGCCCTAACCCTAGACCAAATTAAGGGCCTCTGGTTAAGCTTTCCAACAAGGTATCATATGCCATAATTAGGCTTAAGATGAGTAAGTTAGGCACATTTAAGTGAAGGAACAACATGGACTGCGCACTGATCCGCGCCAGAGAACTCGGGACCCAATTTAGCCTTGATTTTGGCCTAATTTGACAATTCTTGTGTTACCCGAAATTGTAGGTCTCTTCCTTATCTTTCTAGGGACAGCAAGATCACCAAAATCCGATATCTGTAGCTCGAGTTATGCTCTGCGCAAGGTAACAAGGTCAGGATGAGTAAAAAATCCGAAAAATAACAATGTTAACCAATTAAGCCCAATAATGTAAAAACAAAAACAATGATTGTAAAAGTTGTCTAATTTCCGTCTCTCTCTGGCTTGTGCGGCTGTAAATTGCTATTTATGCCTACTAATCCTGACCTAACCCTTGACCAAATTAAGGGCCTCTGAATAAGCTTTCCAACAAGGTATCATATGCCTTAATTGGGCTTAAGATGAGTAAGTTAGGCCCATTTAAGTGATGGAACATAATGGACTGCCCACTGATCCGTTGTAGAGAAATCGGGACCCAATTTTGCTTTGATTTTGGCCTAATTTGACAATTCTTGTGAAACCAGAAACTGTAGGTCTCTTCCTTATCTTTCTAGGGACAGCAAGATCACCAAAATCCGATATCTGTAACTCTAGTTATGCTCTGAGCAAGGCAACAAGGTCAGGATGGGTGAAAAATCCGAAAATTAACAATGTTTAGCAATTAATCCCAATTAAGTCCAATAATGTAAAAGCGAAAACAATGATTGTAAAAGTTGTCTAGTTTTCGTCTCTCTCTGGCTTGTGCGGCTGTAAACTGATATTCATGCTTATTAATCATGACCTAACCCTAGACCAAATTAAGGGTCTCTGAATAAGCTTTCCAACAAGGTATCATATGCTTTAAGTGGGCTTAAGATGAGTAAGTTAGGCCCATTTAAGTGAAGGAACATCATGGACTGCACACTGATCCACACCAGAGAACTCGGGACCCAATTTAGCCTTGATTTGGGCCTAATTTGAAAATTCTTGTGAAACCTGAAATTGTAGGTCTCTTCCTTGTCTTTCTAGGGACATCAAGATCACCAAAATCCGATATCTGTAGCTCTAGTTATGCTCTGCGCAAGGCAACAAGGTCAGGATGAGTGAAAAATCCGAAAAATAACAATGTTTAGCAATTAAGGCCAATTAAGCCCAATAATGTAAAAGCAAAAAAAAAAATTGATTGTAAAAGTAGTCTAATTTCCGTCTGTCTCTGGCTTGTGCGGCTGTAAACTGCTAATTATGCTTATTAATCCTGACGTAACCCTAGAACAAATTAAGGGCCTCCGAATAGGCTTTCCAACAAGGTATCATATGCCTTAATTGGGCTTACAATGAGTAAGTTAGGCCCATTTAAGTGAAGGAACATCATGGACAACGCACTGATCCACGCCAGAGAACTCGGGACCCAATTTAGCCTCGATTTTGGGAAATTTGACAATTCTTTTGAAACCTGGAATTGTAGGTCTCTTCCTTATCTTTCTTGGGACAGCGTGATCACCAAAATCCGATATCTGTAGCTCTAGTTATGCTCTGTGCAAGGCAACAAGGTCAGGATGAGTGAAAAATCCGAAAATTAACAATGTTTTGCAATTAATCCCAATAATGTAAAAGCAAAAACAACGATTGTAAAAGTTGTCTAATTTCCGTCTCTCTCTGGTTTGTGCGGCTGTAAACTGATATTTATGCTTATTAATCCTGACCTAACCCTATACCAAATTAAGGGCCTCTGAATAACCTTTCCAACAAGGTATTATATTCCTTAATTGGGCTTAAGATGAGTAAGTTAGGTCCATTTAAGTGAAGGAACATCACAGATTGAGCACTGATCCGTGCCATAGAACTCGGGACA
>JAUPTC010000013.1:764567-805567 GCA_030762895.1 Sophora flavescens
AGATAACTTTTACAATCATTGTTTTTGCTTTTATATTATTGGGCTTAATTGGGCTTAAATGCTAAACATTGTTAATTTTAGGATTTTTCACTCATCCTGAACTTGTTGCCTTGTGCCGAGCATAACTCGAGCTACAGATATCGGATTTTGGTGATCTCGTTGTCCCTAAAAAGATAAGGAAGAGACCTACAATTTCAAGATTCACAACAATTGTCAAATTAGGCCAAAATCAAGGCTATATTAGGTCACGAGTTCTCCGGCGCGGATCGTGCACAGTCCATGATGTTCCTTTACTTAAATGGGCCTAACTTACTTATCTTAATCCCAATTAAGGCATATGATACCTTGTTGGAAAGGTTATTCAGAGGCCCTTAATTTGGTCTAGGGTTAGGTAAGGATTAATAAGCATAAATAGCAGTTTATAGGCCGCACAAGCCAGAGAGAGACGAAAATTAGACAACATTTACAATCATTGTTTTTGGTTTTACATTATTTGGCTTAATTGCTAAACATTGTTAACTTTCGGATTTTTCACTCATCCTGACCTTGTTGCCTTGCGCATGCATAACTAGAGCTACAGATATCGGATTTTGGTGATCTTGTTGTCCATAGAAAGATAAGGAAGAGACCTACAATTTCATGTTTCACAAGTATTGTCAAATTAGCCCAAAATCAAGGCTAAATTGGGTCCCGAGTTCTCTGGCGCGGATTAGTGCGCAGTCCATGATGTTCCTTCCCTTAAATGGGCCTAACTTACTCAACTTAAGCCCAGTTAAGGCATATGATGCCTTGTTGGAAAGCTTATTCAGAGGCCCTTAATTTGGTCTAGGGTTAGGACAGGAATAATAAGCATAAATTGCAGTTTACATCTGCACAAGCCAGAGAGAGACGAAAATTAGACAACTTTTACAAAAATTGTTTTTGCTTTTACATTATTGGGCTTAATTGCTAAACATTGTTAATTTTATGATTTTTCACTCATCTTGACCTTGATGACTTGCGAAGAGCATAACTTGAGCTACAGATATCGGATTTTGGTGATCTTGATGTCCTTATAAAGATAAGGAAGAGACCTACAATTTCAGGTTTCACAAGAATTGTCAAATTAGGCCAAAATCAAGGATAAATCTGGACCCGAGTTCTCTGGCTCGGATCAGTATGCAGTCCATGATGTTCCTTCACTTAAATAGGCCTAACTTACTCATCTTAAGCCCAATTAAGGCATATGATACCTTGTTGGAAAGCTTATTCAGAGGCCTTTAATGTGGTCAGTGCTAGGTCATGATTATTAAGCATAAATAGCAGTTTTCAGCCGCACAAGCCAGAGAGAGACGGAAATTAGACAACTTTTACAATCATTGTTTATGATTTTACGTTATTGGGCTTAAATGCTAAACATTGTTAATTTTCGGATTTTTCACTCATCCCGACCTTGTTTCCTTTGCGCGAGGCATAGCTAGAGCTACGGATATCGGATTTTGGTGATCTTGTTGTCCCAAGAAAGATAAGGAAGAGACCTACAATTTCAGGTTTCACAAGAATGGTCAAATTAGGCCAAAATCAAGGCTAAATCTGGACCCGAGTTCTCGCGGCTCGGATCGAAGATGCGATCCATGATGTTCCTTCACTTAAATGGGCCTAACTTACTCATCTTAAGCCCAATTAAGGCATATGATACCTTGTTGGAAAGCTTATTGAGAGGCCCTTAATTTGGTCTAGGGTTAGGTCAGGAATAATAAGCATAAATTGCAGTTTACAGCCGCACAAGCCA
The DNA here is from genome assembly GCA_030762895.1 of Sophora flavescens. Taxonomy (NCBI): domain Eukaryota; kingdom Viridiplantae; phylum Streptophyta; class Magnoliopsida; order Fabales; family Fabaceae; genus Sophora; species Sophora flavescens. The sequence continues at coordinate 766,339 of JAUPTC010000013.1, forward strand.
AAGAGAGACCGAAATTAGACAACTTTTACAATCATTGTTTTTGCTTTTACATTATTGGGCTTAATTTCTAAACATTGTTAATTTTTCGGATTTTTCACTCATCCTAACCTTGTTGCCTTGGCGGAGCATAACTAGAGCTAAAGATATCGGATTTTGGTGATCTTGCTGTCCCCACAAAAGATAAGGAAGAGACCCACAATTTCAGGTGTCACAAGAGTTGTCAAATTAGGCCAAAATCAAGGCTAAATCTCCTAGTTCTCGCGTGATTCAAAGTCAACAATCCATGATGTTCCTTCACTTAAATGTGCCGAACTTACTCATCTTAAGCCCAATTAAGGCATATGATACCTTGTTGGAAAGGTTATTCAGAGGCCGTTAATTTGGTCTAGGGTTAGGTCATGATTAATAAGCATAAATAGCAGTTTACAGCCGCACACAGCCAGAAGAGACGAAAATTAGACAACTTTTACAAAAATTGTTTTTGGTTTTACATTATTGGGCTTAATTGGCTTAATTGCTAAACATTGTTAACTTTCCGATTTTTCACTCATCCCACCTCCTCCCTTTGCCCGGTGAGCATAACTAGAGCTACAGATATCGGATTTTGGTGATCTCGTTGTCCCTAGAAAGATAAGAAAGAGACCTACAATTTCATGTTTCACAAGTATTGTCAAATTAGGCCAAAATCAAGGCTAAATTGGGTCCCGAGTTCTCTGGCGCGGATTAGTGCGCAGTCCATGATGTTCCTTCCCTTAAATGGGCCTAACTTACTCAACTTAAGCCCAGTTAAGGCATATGATGCCTTGTTGGAAAGCTTATTCAGAGGCCCTTAATTTGGTCTAGGGTTAGGACAGGAATAATAAGCATAAATTGCAGTTTACATCTGCACAAGCCATAAAGAGACCGAAATTAGAAAACTTTTACAATCATTGTTTTTGCTTTTACATTATTGGGCTTAATTGCTAAACATTGTTAATTTTATGATTTTTCACTCATCTTGACCTTGTTGACTTGCGAAGAGCATAACTTGAGCTACAGATATCGGATTTTGGTTATCTTGATGTCCTTATAAAGATAAGGAAGTGACCTACAATTTCAGGTGGCACAAGAATTATCAAATAAGGCCAAAATCAAGGCTATATTAGGTCTCGAGTTCTCTGGCGCGAATCAGTGTTCAGTCCATGATGTTCCTTCACTTAAATGGGCCTAACTTTCTCATCTTAAGCCCAATTAAGGCATATGATACCTTGTTGGAAAGCTTATTCAGAGGCCCTTAATTAGGTCTAGGGTTAGGTCATGATTAATAAGTATAAATACCAGTTTACAGCCGCACAAGACAGAGAGAGATGGAAATTAGACAAATTTTACAATCATTGTTTTTGCTTTTACATTATTGGGCTTAAGTGGCGTTAATTTCTAAACATTGTTAACTTTCGGATTTTTCACTCATCCTGACCTTTTCGCCTTACGCAAAGCATAACTAGAGCTACAGATATCGGATGTTGGTGATCTTGCTATACCTAGAAAGATAAGAAAGAGACCTACAATTTCAAGATTCACAAAAATTGTCAAATTAAGCCCAAATCAAGGCTAAATTGGGTCCCGAGTTCTTTGGCGCGGATCAGTGTGCAGTCCATGATGTTCCTTCACTAAAATTGACCCTAACATACTTATCTTAAGCCCAATTAAGGCATATGATACCTTGTTGGAAAGCTTATTCAGATGCCCCTAATTTTGTCTTCGGTTAGGTCAGGATTAATAAGCATAAATAACAGTTTATAGTCGCACAAGCCAGAGAGAGAGGAAAATTAGACAACTTTCACAATCAATGTTTTTGCTTTTACATTATTGGGCTTAATTGCTAAACATTGTTAACTTTCGGATTTTTCACTCATCCTGACCTTGTTGCCTTGCGCAGAGCATAACTAGAGCTACAGATATCGGATTTTGGTTATCTTGCTGTCCCTAGAAAGATAAGGAAGAGACCTACAATTTAAGGCTTCACAAGAAATGTCAAATTAGGCCAAAATCAAGGATAAATTGGGTCCCTAATTCTCTGGCGCGGATCAGTGCGCAGCCCATGATGTTCCTTCACTTAAATGGGCCTAACTTTCATCATCATTAGATTTTCCTAGGATTTATTATGATTTTTCAAAGTTCTAGGGTTTGAAACTTGAAAATGATGAACCACCATGATATAAGTCTTGAATCAAGAAACTATCTAAAGAACATAAGCATGATTAAGAACAAAGATTAGGATTTACCTCTTGAGAATCAATGATGAAGACAATCCAAGAACTTGCTTTGAGAAACTTAGAACTAAGAACTTAGAACTTTAGAGTTTTAGAAGACAACTAACCAAAGAACTAAATGAAAAGTGAGAGAAAGGTATTTATAGTGTAAGTGGCGACATCTCAAGAAGAATCTAGATGAAGATGAGTTGTCATGTTAAAAGGATCAAAGTGCAATTAAGTTCCAAGGACCACATTGCAAAGATTCCAATAGTTGAAAGACTAGTTTGCAAATAGACAATAAAATGTCATGATGATGATTTTTGTCACATTAAATGCTAGCTTATCTTTGACTTAGTTGGCTGATTTTGGTGTCATAGATATTTTAGAGAAAACCTAACTTGTTGAAGAAGATTTGTTGAAGAAGATTGTTGAAGAAGATTGTTGAAGAAAAATCAAGAATGATGTAGAAAAGTGTGGAACATTCTAGAAAAATCTTGATTCATCCATCAAATGAGAAAGTCATCTTCTCTCATGGGCTTATGTATTTGGGCTTGACACATTTGGGCTTAGTTTCATTTTCTTGTTTGTTGTGGGGCCCACTTGAAGATTTAAGCCTTTAAACCTAAGATAAGAAACTTAAATGGGCTTTATGGACTCAACTATGAACTAGAAAAGTTTGGGCTTCTAAGTCACGACCATTTAAGGTTAGAAACAAGGATTCTAGCCCAATCCACTTGAAAAAACGAAAAAAACTAATTTAGGGACATAAGGGTAATTTACAGAAAGTTCAGGGACTTAACCGTAAATTTCGAAATTTTCTATTTAACCCTGAAAAACCTTCTAGACTTAAAAATATGATTCATCCCATTGAATCATCTCAAAATCCTAATATAAACCCTCTATCCACTCTTAGAAACTCTAATTTCCCTTTCGTCGTCTACCCGATTACGTGTTCCGCCTGAAAAACGTAATTTATTTTATTTTTTTCTGAAAAAATTCTATCAATACAGAATCGTAGAAAATAAAATACTAAACTTAAGTCTTTCGTTCACGAATTAAAATTTGGTTTTCTGAGCAAGAAACTTTTCTTGTCGTGAAAAAAACACGTAAAAACGGCAGACCGGCTTTCGTCTGAATTTTCAACCAAAAACTTCCCCGTAACCTTATGAAAATAAGTATAACAAGGAAATGACCTTGGTTTATCCAAAATCATTTTCTAAGTCTCGGATAAAAATATATATTTATATATTTATTACCGACATTACAAAGCAGCGAAAATCGGGGTGTTACATTGTTGTCACTAGAAAGATAAGGAAGAGACCTACAATTTCAGGTTTCACAGGAATTGTTAAATTAGGCCAAAATCAAGGCTAAATTGGGTCCCTAGTTCTCTGGCGTGGATCAGTGCGCAGTCCATGATGTTCCTTCACTTAAATGGGCCTAACTTACTCATCTTATGCCCAATTAAGGCATATGATACCTTGTTGGAAAGCTTATTAGAAGCCCTTAATTTGGTCTAGGGTTAGGTCAGGATTAATAAGCATAAGTAGCAGTTTACAGCTGCACAAGCCAGAGTGAGACAGAAATTGGACAACTTTTCCAATCATTGTTTTTGCTTTTACATTATTGGGCTTAATTGATAAACATTGTTAATTTTCGGATTTTTCACTCATCCTGACATTGTTGCCTTGCGCAGAGCATAACTAGAGCTACAGATATCGAATTTTGGTGATCTTGATGTCCCTAGGAAGATAAGGAAGAGACCTACAATTTCATGGTTCACAAGAATTGTCAAATTAGTCCAAAATCAAGGCTAAATTGGGTCCCTAGTTATCTGGCGCGGATCAGTGCACAGTCCATGATGTTCCTTCACTTAAATGGGCCTAACTTACTCATCTTAAGCCCAATTAAGGCATACGATACCTTCTTGGAAAGCTTATTCAGAGGCCTTTAAGGTTAGGTTTAATAAGCATAAATAACAGTTTCTGACCGCACAAGCCAGAGAGAGATGGAAATTAGACAACTTTTACAATCATTGTTTTTGCTTTTACATTATTGGGCTTAATTGGATTTAATTGCTAAACATTGTTCATTTTCGGATTTTTCACTCATCCTGACCTTGTTTCTTTTCGTAGAGCATAACTAGAGCTACATATATCAGATTTTGGTGATGTTGTTGTCCCGAGAAAGATAAGGAAGAGACCTACAATTTCAGGTTTCACAAGTATTGTTAAATTAGGCCAAAATCAAGGCTAAATTGGGTCCCGAGTTCTCTGGCGTGGATCAGTGCGCAGTCCTTGATGTTCCTTCACTTAAATGGGCCTAACTTACTCATCTTAAGCCCAATTAAGGCATATGATACCTTGTTGGAAAGCTTTTTCAGAGGCCCTTAAGGTTAGGATTAATAAGCATAAATAACAGTTTACAGTCGCATAAGCTAGAGAGAGACGAAAATTAGACAACTTTTATAATCAATGTTTTTGCTGTTACATTATTGGGTTTAATTGGGCTTAATTGCTAAACATTGTTAGTTTTCAAATTTTTCACTCATCCTGACCTTGTTGCCTTACGCAGAGCATAACTAGAGCTACAGATATTGGATTTTGGTGATCTTGTTGTCCCTAGAAAGATAAGGAAGAGACCTACAATTTCAGGTTTCACAAGAATTCTCTAACTAGTCCAAATTAAAGGCTAAATTCGGTCCCGAGTTCCCTGGAACGGATCAGTGAGCAGTCCAAGATGTTCCTTCACTTAAATGGGTCTAACTTACTTACCTTAAGCCCAATTAAGGCATATGATACCTTGTTGGAAGGCTTATTCAGTGGCCCTTAATTTGGTCTAGGGTTAGGTCAGGATTAATAAGCATAAATAGCAGTTTACAGCCACACAAGCCAGAGAGAGACGAAAATTATACAACTTTTACAATCATTGTTTTTCCTTTTACATTACTGGGCTTAATTGCTAAACATGGTTAATTTTTAGATTTTTCACTCATCCTGACCTTGTTACCTTGCGCAGAGCATAACTAGAGCTACAGATATCGGATTTTGGTGATCTTGCTGTCCTTAGAAAGATAAGGAAGAGTCCTACAATTTCAGGTTTCACAAGAATGTTCAAATTAGGCCAAAATCAAGGCTAAATTGGGTCCCGAGTTCTCTGTCGCGTATCAGTGCGTTGTCCATGATGTTCCTTCACTTAAACGGGCCTAACTTACTCATCTTAAGCCCAATTAAGGCATATGATACCTTGTTGGAAAGCTTATTCAGGGATCCTTAATTTGGTCTAGGGTTAGGTCATGATTACTGAGCTTAAATAGCAATTTACAGTAGCACAAGCTTAAATAGCTCTAGTTATTGGCCTTAATTGCTAAACATTGTATATTTTCGGATTTTACACTAATCCTGACCTTGTTGCCTTGCGCAGAGCATAACTAGAGCTACACATATCGGATTTTGGTGATCTTGCTGTCCCTAGAAAGATAAGGAAGAGACCTACAATTTCAAGTTTCACAAGAATCGTCAAATTAGGCCAAAAGCCAGGCAAAATTGGCACGGATCAGTGCTTAGTCCATGATGTTCCTTCACTTAAATGAGCCGAACTAACTCATCTGAAGCCCAATTAAGGCATATGATGCCTTGTTGGAAAGCTTATTCAAGGGCCCTTAATTTGGTCTAGGGTTAGGTCATGATTAATAAGCATAAATAGCAGTTCACAGCCACACAAGCCAGAGAGAGACGGAAATTAGACAACTTTTACAATCATTGTTTTTGCTTTTACATTACTGGGCTTAATTGCTAAACATTGTTAATTTTCGGATTTTTAACTCATCCTGACCTTGTTGCCTTGCGCAGAGCATAACTAGAGCTATAGATATCAGATTTTGGTGATCTTATTGTCCCTAGAAAGATAAGGAACAGACCTACAATTTCTGGTATCACATGAATTGTCAAATTTGGCCGAAATCAAGGCTAAATTGGGTCCCGAGTTCTCTGGCGTGGATTTGTGTGCAGTTCATGATGTTCCTTCGTTTAAATTGGCCTAACTTACTCATCTTAAGCCCAATTAAGGCATATGATACATTGTTGGAAAGCTTATTCAGAGGCCCTTAATTTGAACTAGGGTAAGGTCTGGATTAATAAGCATAAATAGCACTTTAAAGCGGCACAAGCCAGTGAGAGACAAAAATTAGACAAATTTTTCAATCATTGTTTCTGCTTTTACATTATTTGGCTTAATTTCTAAACATTGTTAATTTTCGGATTTTTCACTCATCCTGACCTTGTTTCCTTGCACGGAGCATAACTAGAGCAACAGATAACGGATTTTGGTTATCCTCTTGTCCCTAGAAAGATTAGGAAGTGACCTACAATTTTAGGTTTCATAAGAATTATCAAATTAGGCCAAAATCAAGGTTAAATTGGGTCCCGATTTCTCTGGCGCGGATCAGTGCGCAGTCCATGATGTTCCTTCACTTAAATGGGCCTAACTTACTCATCTTAAACCCAATTAAGGCATATGATATCTTGTTGGAAAGCTTATTCAGAGGCCCTTAATTTGGTCCAAGGTTAGGTCAGGATTAATAAGCATAAATAGAAGTTTACAGCCGCACAAGCCAGAGAGAGACGAAAATTAGACAACTTTTACCATCATTGCTTTTGCTTTTACATTATTGGGGTTAATTGCTAAACATTGTTAATTTTCGGATTTTTCACTCATCGTGACCTTGTTGCCTTGCCAGCATGACTAACTACAAATATCGGATTTTGGTGATCTTGCTGTCCCTAGAAAGATAAGGAAGAGACCTACAATTTCAAGTTCACAACAATTGTCAAATTATTCCAAAATCAAGGCTAAATTGGGTCCCGAGTTCTCTGGCACGAATTAGTGTGCAGTCCATGATATTTCTTCACCTAAATGGGCCGAACTTACTAATCTTAAGCCCAATTAAGGCATATGATACCTTGATGGAAAGCTTATTCAAAGGCCCATAATTTGGTCTTGGGATAGGTCAAGATTATTAAGTATAAATAGCAGTTTACAGCCGCATAAGCCAGAGAAAGACGGAAATTAGACTACTTTTAAAATTATTGTTTTTGCTTTTACATTATTGGGCTTAATTGGGATTAATTGCTAAACATTGTTAATTTTTGGATTTTTCACTCTTCCTGACCTTGTTGCCTTGCGTAGAGCATAACTTGAGCTACAAATATCGGATTTTGGTGATTTTTCAGTTCCTAGAAAGATAAGGAAGAGACCTACAGTTTCAGGTTTCACATGAATTGTCAAATTAGGCCGAAATCAAGGCTAAATTGGGTTCCGAGTTCTCTGACACGGATCAGTGTGCAGTCCATGATGTTCCCTCACTTAAATTGGCCTAACTTACTCATCTTAAGCCCAATTAAGGCATGTGATACCTTGTTGAAAGCTCTTTCAGAGGTCCTTAATTTGGTCTAGGGTTAGGTTGGGATTAATAAGCATAAATAGCAGTTTACAGCCGCACAAGCCAGAGAGAGAAGAAAATTAGACAACTTTTACAATCATTGTTTTTGATTTTACATTATTGGGTTGAATTGCTATACATTGTTAACATTCGGATTTTTCACTCATCCTGACCTTGTTGCCTTGCGCAGAGCATAACTGGAGCTACAGATATCGGATTTATGTGATCTTGCTGTCCCTAGAAAGATAAGGAAGAGACTTACTATTTCAGGATTCACAAGAATTGTCAAATTAGGCCAAAATCAAGGCTAAATTGGGTCCCGAGTGTTCTGGCGCAGATCAGTGCGCAGTCCATGATGTTCCTTCACTTAAATGGGCCTAACTTACTCATCTTAAGCATAATTAAGGCATATGATACCTAGTTGGAAAACTTATTCAGAGGCCCTTAATTTGGTCTAGGGTTAGGTCAGGATTAATAAGCATAAATAGCAGTTTACAGCTGCACAAGCCAGAGAGAGACGGAAATTAGACAACTTTTAAGATCATTGATTTTGCTTTAACATTATAGGGCTTTGGTCGCGCTGTCGCCACGCGCCAAAAAGATCGAGCGTTTACAAAATAATGCAGATAGGGTGCGACAACTCGAGTATCGTCTCTCAAGGACTCTTTAGTTGTTGTTGTTATTAACAGAGAATTAGTAAAAGTCAGAATTTGGGGGGTTTTGAGTAATTGAAATAAAATTAAGAAAACAAAGTAATAAAAACAAAGCAGTTAAAATATTATCAAATAAACTAAAGAACGATTAACCTACTGTTCTCGGTTTCCCACTATCATTGGTTCATATAAATCCAAGCCCTAAGCATATTCTAATCCCCATTCAGTTGTAGCATCAATTAACAAACGAAATCGCTACTACGGATACATGTCCCTATTCCCGAATTAAACAAACGGGGTTATGCCCTCACGAACTAAACGTACATGAATGAACACACGCGAATTAAACAAACGCGATTAAGTATAGGAACATAGCATCACTGAAATGAATCAACACTACACTACACACTCCTGAATTAAACAAACAGAAATGCATAATATAGTATTGAAAAGAGAAAAGCAAATGAAAACAGGAAATACAGAACCTCAAATGTAAATGGAAACCAATCCCAGTAGATTAATCTAGGAGACTAATTCTCCATTACAAAAATAAACACAAAAGTAAAGAAATAAACTACTGAAAACTACTACTACTGTCTACCAAAGATTAGCCAAAACTGGCTAACTCTCTAGCTCCCTCAGTTCTGCCTAAGACAGGCTTATATACTACTTCTGGAATCAGCGGACTCGCGAGGCGAAGCCTCTCTCGCGACGCGAATCTTGTGAACAGTCTGCAACCTTTGGTATTCTCGCGAGGCGAACATATCATTCGCGAGGCGAGGAACTGAAGAGTCTTCTTGTTACGCCCGTTATGAACATCAGGGGCCAACCGTGATGCTTTCTGACTTCCAGACTCGCGAGGCGAACGGATGCTCGCGAGGCGAACGCTTCAACTTCAAAACTGCCACAGCCGTGATCTTCAACACGGGTAAACCGTGATCGTCTCTGACTTTTCAGGGCTGGGTGACTCGCGGGGCGAGAGCTTCTTCGCGGGGCGAAAGACCAGAATTATTCCTTTTTATTAACCTGAAAAATAGAAAATAACATAAGTACTTTATTTAACTCTAAATCAACTAAATTAACCTAAAAACACTTTACAGACTCAAAATACTACTTAAGGACAATCAAGTCTAATTTGGGTGAAAATGATATAAAATTAGCACAAAGCCAAGGTCTTTACTAGTTATAAAACCAGTCAAACAGAGGCTCATCAAAATACCCCAAACTTAAACTTTGCTTGTCCCCAAGCAAACTAAAACTCAAAAACTTAAAAAGACTCAAGACCTGGCAGAACATGGCAAGCGTAAGGACTCAATTAACTTTCACACAAATTTCAAGCAATTTATCAAAACAATTTTTCCTTCAATGTTCCCCTCTTTACAAACAAAGCAACCCCCACATGCATTTATTCTAAATAGTTGAGAATTTCATCATTCAAACAATCATTAATCTAAGCAGGGGATCCAAGTTACACATAAAAGGGAGATCACCAAAATCAAACAACTGCCTTCCTCACAAGGGAAATTTGTGTTCACTCATTCGCTCAATTTGTGTCAGGCAATCAACAATTCACTCAATTTCACTTTTAAGAGCACTTCCCATAAATTTGATTTTCATCTCAAAATGATTTCCACAGAAAACATGCAAGCAACATCAAAAGGTCTTTTATGGGTTGTAATGGGGCCTGGCTAAGGGTAGGATATACAAAAGGAACTAGGCTGAAGACCCTAGGAACTAAGAGATCATGAACATTATTTACACTTTGAAATTCCACTCAAGTTCCTTTTCTCATTTTTTTCTTTATGCCTTGGGTGACTACAGCCTTTTATTTCAACACTTTTTATTTTTATTGTTTTTTTTTCCTTTCATTTTTACACTTTTCTTTTTCTTTTTTTTTTCCCAATCCCAAACAACACATTGCACCGGGTAGCCACCCCAAACTTAATTTCTTGCAACCAAATTTCTTACTAAGATTCCATGCTCTCCTAATCCTAAGATCGGGTTAACATGGTTTTTCAGATTTTAGCTTGTAACATAAGGTTAACAAGAATTAACAGGCTAATAGGCTCAATGGGCTAACTAGGGAACATGCATTAGGGATGGTTATTTTAGGCTAAGTAGCTATTTACAATGAAAATGCCTAAATCATTTGAAGCAAACACATAATCATGCAAATCATAAAGAGATTCAAGCAAATTCGGGAAAGTGCCACTTAAAAAGTGATTTCACACAGTCAAAAAACATGTTGGAGGCTCAAAACCTCACCTGGACATTATTTGCAAATTGTTTGACAGAGATTCTATCCCTAATGTGTGCTCCCTATCACCCCCAAACTTATCATAAATCATGCCATCATAATAAAATCCCAAAGTTCAGTTTTCAATTACATGGGGATCAAATTTTCAAAAAAATTTCTCAAATCCTAGGGGGGGAACAGTCAACACTATCATGCAATCAATCTATGCAAAATCAATAAAATCCAATAAACTTGCCAACACCAGACTCACACAACTCCTGAGCTTCTCAAATTATTCAGGAGCTTTATTCAAATAAAAGGAAAAACTACAACTAGTTCCCTCCCCCAGACTTAAAACATGCATTATCCCCAATGAAACAACATAACAATAAAATCAGAGTGAGGGAAAGGAAAGGGAACTCCCTGATCAAGTGGCAGTGTAGGAGCTTCCGCCTGGATCCCATTGTCTGTGATACAGTGGCCACGGGATGCTCAAATTGTGAAACGATCCTCCCGGATCCCATAGTATGCAGCATAATGCCCACGTGATGGACAAAGACTGGAAGCTCATTCCGTGCTTCCCTAACTTGCAGCCTTTATATGGAGAAGAGTGCTTGATAGTTATGGTAACCTCGCCAAGTGCGGCGGACTTCTCACTCCCTCTTGGGTCAAGGTTGACCTCTTTATCAATAAAATCCTCCCAATAGAAGTGGGGCTCAACCTCTTGGACTGGCCATGGTGCAAAATCCAAGGGTGCAAAATCCAGAGCTTTTGGTTCCACAGGGGGAGGTGGCAAACAGTTAGCCGGGGTTAATGGTGCTGCTTCAAATCTGCAAGGTCTTCATCCACTGCACTACCGGATTCATCACTTGTTAAACCTGCAGAAATTTCAGGACACACCACAGAAAGGTTAGAGTTAGTACAGTCAATAGATATATTACAAGAAACTGAGGAGGGTGGCTGCTCAATGGATGGTATAGTTGGAACTTCGACCGAACAGGCAGCTTCACTCTCACTATCACCCTGCAAAATAGAGTCAAGAAACCCAGCACAAACAGCACACGGGTTAGTGTCAGTACAGTTAGTACATGTAGTAAAAGAAACTGAATTAATAAAGGTCTGATTGTCTGGACTTTCTGCACACGGTTCATCCACCCCATCACTTTCAACACCTGCATCTAAGACCAAAGATTCTTCTTTATCCTCAAGCGCGGTGGAACAAATGTTCTCCTGATCCTCCTGATGCTCATTTCCTATATGAACATGGCCCTCAACCTCATCTGTCTCTTGTTCCATATGGATGCTTTGCTTAAGATACCTTTCAAAATAACATTCTACACACAAAGCAGTGCCAGAACAATAACAATCATCACATGCATTAGAGTCAGGGGATTCAACACACAATTCATCATCAACAGAAATATTATCACAATCATCATCAGAAGTATCTTCAAGAATAACTTGTGACTCTGTATGTTCTTCAAGGGGCTATGGAGTTAGCATTGCAGCCGAGTTGGCGGCTATTTGATCAATTTGCATGGCCAACTTCTGAGATTCAGCTTCTCCCCTCTGATATTCAAGATTACTTGCCTCCATCATCCGTTGAAATTCGAGATTACTTGCTTCCATTTGTGCAGTCAATTGCTTGAACAGATCCTCTAGTGAAGGTTCGGAAGATGCAGAGGTGGTCACTTGGGGAGGATTCTGGGGTGGTGCCATTGGTAACATCAGTTGTGAGTCTCCATACCAAGGGTTTAGATAGTTTCCCCAACTCAACAGGAAGGCTTCCTTCAAATCAAACCAGCTTGAGATGGAATTCTCATCAAGACAATACAACCAATCTCTTGCAGCACCTTCAAGTGAGAACTGGAAAGCTTCCATCTTGATGTGGTCTTCTGTTATTCCTGTAGGTCTCAGCATTATAGAACAAGCAATCTGGAATTCCCTCAGATGCTCCTGCGGATTCTCACCTGCAAAACCACTAAACCTTGGCAACCAGTGTGATAAACCAAGAAAATCAGGAAAATATATGCATGGTGGTTGCTCATAGTAAGCATTAGGCATGTAATTTCGCATATAACTATCCATGGGGGGTACTAAAATTCACAACCAGACAATGAAGACAAAACTAATTAGCAAAGAGAATTTTTTATTTTTTTTTAAATTTTATTTTCTGCTAATAACAACAAACAAGAGTCCCCGGCAACGGCGCCAATTTTTGGTCGCGCTGTCGCCACGCGCCAAAAAGATCGAGCGTTTACAAAATAATGCAGATAGGGAGCGACAACTCGAGTATCGTCTCTCAAGGACTCTTTAGTTGTTGTTGTTATTAATAGAGAATTAGTAAAAGTCAGAATTTGGGGGGTTTTGAGTAATTGAAATAAAATTAAGAAAACAAAGTAATAAAAACAAAGCAGTTAAAATATTATCAAATAAACTAAAGAACGATTAACCTATTGTTCTCGGTTTCCCACTATCATTGGTTCATATAAATCCAAGCCCAAAGCATATTCTAATCCCCCTTCAGTTGTAGCAACAATTAACAAACGAAATCGCTACTACGGATACATGTCCCTATTCCCGAATTAAACAGACGGGGTTAAGCCCTCACGAACTAAACGAACATGAATGAACACACGCGAATTAAACAAACGCGATTAAGTATAGGAACATAGCATCACTGAAATGAATCAACACTACACTACACTCTCCTGAATTAAACAAACAGAAATGCATAATATAGTATTGAAAAGAGAAAAGTAAATGAAAACAGGAAATACAGAACCTCAAATGTAAATGGAAACCAATCCCAGTAGATTAATCTAGGAGACTAATTCTCCATTACAAAAATAAACACAAAAGTAAAGAAATAAACTACTGAAAACTACTACTACTGTCTTCCAAAGATTAGCCAAAACTGGCTAACTCTCTAGCTCCCTCAGTTCTGCCTAAGACAGGCTTATATACTACTTCTGGAATCAGCGGACTCGCGAGGCGAAGCCTCTCTCGTGACGCGAATCTTGTGAACAGTCTGCAACCTTTGGTATTCTCGCGAGGCGAACATATCATTCGCGAGGTGAGGAACTGAAGAGTCTTCTTGTTACGCCCGTTATGAACATCAGGGGCCAACCGTGATGCTTTCTGACTTCCAGACTCGCGAGGCGAACGGATGCTCGCGAGGCGAACGCTTCAACTTCAAAACTGCCACAGCCGTGATCTTCAACACGGGTAAACCGTGATCGTCTCTGACTTTTCAGGGCTGGGTGACTCGCGGGGTGAGAGCTTCTTCGCGGGGCGAAAGACCAGAATTATTCCTTTTTATTAACCTGAAAAACAGAAAATAACATAAGTACTTTATTTAACTCTAAATCAACTAAATTAACCTAAAAACACTTTACAGACTCAAAATACTACTTAAGGACAATCAAGTCTAATTTGGGTGAAAATGATATAAAATTAGCACAAAGCCAAGGTCTTTACTAGTTATAAAACCAGTCAAACAGAGGCTCATCAGGCTTAATTGGGCTTAATTACTAAACATTGTTAACCTTCGGATTTTTCACTCATCCTGACCTTGTTGCCTTGCGCAGAGCTTAACTGGAGCTACAGATATCGGATTTCTGTGATCTTGCAGTCCCTAGAAAGATAAGGAAGAGACCTATAATTTCAGGTTTCACACGAGCTGTCAAATTAGGCCAAACTCAAGGCTAAATTGGGTCCCGAGTTCTCTGGCGGGGATCAGTGCGCAGTCCATGATGTTCCTTCACTTAAATTGGCCTAACTTACTCATCTTAAGCCCAATTAAGGCTTAAGATACCTTGTTGGAATGCTTTTTCAGAGGCCCTTAATTTGGTCTAGGGTTAGGTCGGGATTAATAAGCATAAATAACATTTTACAGCCGCACAAGCCAGAGAGAGACGGAAATTAGACAACTTCTACAATCATTGTTTTTGCTTTTACATTACTGGGCTTAATTGCTAAACATTGTTAACCTTCAGATTTTTCATTCATCCTGACCTTGTTGACTTGCGCAGAGCTTAACTAGAGCTACAGATATCGGATTTCTGTGATCTTGCTGTCCCTAGAAAGATAAGGAAGAGACCTACAATTTCTGGTTCACACGAACTGTCAAATTACTCCAAAATCAAGGTTAAATTGGGTCCCGAGTTCACTGGCGCGGATCAGTGCGCAGTCCATGATGTTCCTTCACTTAAATTGGCCTAACTTACTCACCTTAAGCCCAATTAAGGCATATGATACCTTGATGGAAAGCTTATTCAGAGGCCCTTAATTTGGTCTTGGGTTAGGTCAGGATTAATAAGCATAAATAGCTGTTTACAGCAGCACAAGTCAGAGAGAGACGGAAATTATTCAACTTTTTCAATCATTGTTTTAACTTTTACATTATTGGGCTTAATAGCTAAACATTGTAAATTTTCAGATTTTTCACTCATCCTGACCTTGTTGCCTTGCACAGAGCATAACTAGAGCTACAGATATCGAATTTTGGTGATCTTGCTGTCCCTAGAAAGATAAGGAGGAGACCTGCAATTTCAGGTTTTCCAAGAATTGTCAAATTATTCAAAAATCAAGGCTAAATTGGGTCCCGAGTTCTCTAGCATGGATCAGTGCGTGATCCATAATGTTCCTTCACTTAAATGGGCCTAACTTACTCATCTTAACACTAGTGGAAATAATGTAATATACGGGAACGTTTTATGTCAGTTGACCATATGTTTGACGTTAAAAATGAGGCGGTGGCAGTTTTGTAAATATTAAATCACTATTTACGTCAGTTGTTTAATGAACTGACGTTAAATGTGATTTGCAAGAATTATTAACACTTTTAACGTCAGTTTTTTATACAACTGACGTTAACAGTGTGATTTTTACTTCAGTTAAATAAATAACTGACGTATATAATCCTATATCCCTAACTCATTCCTATCTTTCTTTCGTTGTCATCTCCCTGTTGTCACTCTTAACACAGATCACTCCATATAGTGCAGTTTATTTCTAAACTTTTTTTTTAAAACAAGTTTATTTTTAATATTAATTAATTATCTTGAATTAGTAAACAAATTCTTGTGCAAATTAAAATAAATAAACACTTAACATAAAACAAGTTATATATGTATAATCAAATCGTATCTCATTGAAGCGATTCATAAGTTACAATTACA
This sequence comes from Sophora flavescens, assembly GCA_030762895.1. NCBI lineage: Eukaryota > Viridiplantae > Streptophyta > Magnoliopsida > Fabales > Fabaceae > Sophora > Sophora flavescens. The sequence continues at coordinate 782,085 of JAUPTC010000013.1, forward strand.
TGATTAAAAGATAAAAAATTTATGCAACATAGCCCTAAAATATAAAAAAGTTTCTGCTTCAACATCATTTTCTTCTCAGTCCTGTCCTCAGAAACTCCATTGGATGCACCTCCTCCCTCACTTGAATTCCTTGATGCATCATCTTGAATCCACAGTCACTTGCTGCCAAAGCGGAGTGAACGGGATGACGGGGATGAAATAAAGTGAGGGAATCACATTACGTGATTCACCCTACCTTACCATCCATCTTACATGATTTACTCAACTCAGAACTTTTTTGACCATTAAGACAGAGACCTTTAAATCTAGGTATAGGAAGAAATAACAAAATCTCAAATATGATAGAGGCATACTGTGAAGGAATAGAAAACGCACGAAATATAGGGGAAAAGAAGAGGGGGGTGTAATACAGACTGATACAGAAGAATGATACTTTATATAGAGAAGAGAGACTCCCTGATTTTCTTGAAAACTGATTATAAACTTAATGCTCATTAAGAGGATTAAGTTACAAGGTGCATGGATAAGTAGCACAGTAGTCATGGGTAAGTGGCACAGTAGTCAAAGAAATGAATGTTTTTGTAGAAACTTATACACTTTTAACATCAGTTGTCTTCAACAACTGACATTAAAAGTGTTTTTAAATAAAAAATATTTATTTTTAATGTCAGTTGTTTAATACAAGCGGCGTTAAACAATGACTTTTAACGTCGGTTGTTTAAGACAAGCGGCGTTAAAGAAATGACTTTTAACGTCAGTTGTTACAAACAACTGACGTAAAATGTTGTTTTATTTTTGGTTTTTGATTATAACGTTTACACCCGCGCGCCTTCTTCACTTCGCTCTATACGTCTCTGTTCTTCTCTTTTCATCACGCTCACTCTCACTCTCACTCTCACTCTGCCATAATCGCGAGCTCATCTCCACCGCAACCACCGCGAGGGCTTCTTCGCCAGCACCGCGAGGTACACTCTTAACCCTAACTCTGTCTTTCCCGCTCATTCTTTGCAATAACTTGACATCTATCTTTCCCCTTCCCGCGCACTAACTCTCCTTGCCCCTCGGCTCTTAGTAACCACATTGAACGTTGGCCACCACTCGAGCTCCCCTCCCCACCACCACGCGAGCACCTATTTCTGGTGAGTCTTTAGGGCACATTTTTTTATTTTTGGTTTTGAGTGTATGTTGAAACTGTGGTCTTTGTAGTTAAAACTTGAAACTTGAAACTGTGAGTTTGAGTTGTTTGGAATGTCTCTATTTCTAGTCTTGGGTTTTGTGTTTTCTCTTGTTTTTCTTCTGCTATCATGACCTATTTCAAAATGGGAAGAAATTTAGAGTTGCTTGTAGCATATGACATCAACAATATATTGCTCATTGGAATTCTGTTTTGTTAATTTATCTTCATCTGCTTATTTCTTTTCTGTCTTAAGAAACCTGAAAATGGTGTAAATTTGAAATAACTTTTAAACGCCTTGGATATATGTTTTGTATATCTACAGAACCTATCTAGTTATGGATCGTAGTTGGATGGTTTGTAAGCGCACTAGTGCTGAGTATTTGAAGGGTGTGGGAGAATTTATAGAATTTGCTCAAAGGAATGTTCCTAATAGTAATGGAATGTTCTGTTGTCCTTGTGTCAAGTGTTTGAATATGAGGAAATGTACGGTGAAGTATATACGTACTCATTTGATTTGTGAAGGGATTTGCTTGAGTTATACAAGAAGGATATGGCATGGTGATGTGTTGTTGAGTAGTATGGCAAGTGTCTCCCAAAGTGAGGACGTTGACGTAGATATGGAGGATGATCGAGTAGAGGACATGATCCGTGATATTGGACAAGAATCTTTTCATCGAGCTCATGTGTATGATAGGTTGTACAGTGATGCGGATAAGCCTTTATATCCAGGGTGTACTACTCATACACGGTTGTCGACGGTGGTAAAATTGGTTTGTGTGAAGGCGAGAAATGGTTGGACCGATAAAAACTTCACGGAATTGCTTGAAGTGTTGAAAGACTTGCTTCCGGAGGACAACACGTTGCCTGACCGTAACTATGAGGCCAAGAAGGTATTGTGTCTGATGGGTATGGAGTATAAGAAGATACATGCTTGCCCCAATGATTGCATTTTGTACACCGGTGTTCATGAAGACAATCACGATTGCCCCAAATATGGGTTATCACGATACAAAGTGAAGGGTGGTGATGATGATGATGATCTTGATGATGTGAGAAAAAAGGTCCTCCTGCGAAGGTGTTGTGGTATCTTCCAATAATTCCAAGGTTCAAGTGATTGTTTGCCAATGCGAAAGATGCGAAGAATCTTAGATGGCATAATGATGAGAGGAAACGTGATGGAAAGGTTCGTCATCCTTCTAATTCTATGCAATGGAAGAATATTGATACCATGTTTCCGGATTTCGCCGATGAGCCAAGAAACCTAAGGCTTGGACTTGCTACGGATGGAATGAATCCTTATTGTAACATGAGTAGTATTCATAGTTCATGGTCTGTTCTGTTGATAATTTACAACCTGCCCCCTTGGTTGTGCTTGAAGCGCAAATACATGATGTTGTCTATGATGATTTCGGGCCCAAAGCAACCGGGAAATGACTTAGATGTTTATCTAAGTCCCTTGATTGAAGACTTGAAAATGCTGTGGGTGGAAGGTGTTGATGTAGTTGATGGGTATTCTCATGAGACTTTCAAGCTTCGTGCCATGTTATTTTGCATCATCAACGACTTTCCAGCATACGGTAACTTGTCCGGGTACAGTGTCAAGGGGCATAAAGCATGCCCTTGAAATAGACAACTATAAACACGAGAAGGGGGGGTTGAATTGTGTTTATCAGAATCTTAGTCAAAGCTGAAATCTTTTTCAAACAGAAGGCTGGGTTTGGACGAGTGAAAGAAAACAGGATGGACGGGTGAATGTCACACACACACAACTCGACAGATGCAAGAAAAACTAAAGCAATTAAAGAGTTTAAGGGAAGAGAGATTGAGACAATGATTTATCCTGGTTCACTCTTTAAATCAAAGAGCTACGTCCAGTCCTTGGCAGCACCAAGATTTATCCACTATAACTGATAAGGTTACAGACTCAAGTATTATTTGCACACCTAGCCTCTTCAGGCTCAAGACAAGTATTATTTGCACACCTAGCCTCTTCAGGCTCACTCTAGTTTGTTTGAGAGATTGGGTTTGTAATAAATACAGTTTCTCACAGACAGATATTTCACTAACACTCAGAGAGTGGTTTAAATGTAAGGTTCAGGAAAGTCTGCGTAATAACTTCAAAATGATTGAAGAGTAAAGAATGAAAGAATGAAGAAATAAATGAGCAGAGTAATGGCGTTTTAATGCAGTGTGTATTCTCTGTCTTCATCTTCAAAGGCTTCTGTATTTATGGACTTCAAACATTTTGGACCCGTTGGAGACATCCCCTCAGATGTTGGCTTCAAGGAGAACTTCATTAATTGCAATAGAGCTGTTCTGAGTAGTCATTAATGCAATAGAGTCGTTCTGGGCAGCCGTAAATGCAATAGAGCCATTGGTTGTATTCTAACCCGAAGGACCATGGCTTTATTCATCGTGCTACAGCCATATCTAAGTTGAGCAGATAGCTTTTTGTACTTTACCGAGTACACTTCCTTTTCTGTGTAAGGACCAGAGGTACTAGGGAATAAAGCACTTTGGAAGCATCCTTTAACTGGTCTTTGGTTCTGATTATCCAAGGTTGCTTGAGGGAGAGCTTCTGATCTTTCTTGATAATCGTGAAACTGAGTAGAAGAACTTCAAGTCTCTTTCTGGCTTTTGAAAGACGATTCTGATAACCCTCAAGGGAATTCGCGTTCATAAAATAATCACGTCCTTCAGTCATTTGAGTTTTCATTCAGGCCAGTGGACGAGCTCCATATCAAGGACTCAGCAAGTCCAAAGACTGGTGGACGAGCACTTCTGTCACCTTTAGTAGACGAGAGCCTTTGTTACTTTACTGGACGAGAGCCTCAGTTAGTCTGGTGGACGAGAGTCTCAGTTATTCTAGTGGACGCGGTCCTCAGTTGCTTTACTGGACGAGAGTCCCAGCGACAACCTTGGACGGATTCATTCTGACCTTGATGGACGAGCTCCAATTGCCATGTCATTGGACGAGCCATAACCTTAGTGGACGCGCTGTTCTGATACTTTGTTGGACGCGCTGTTCTGATACTTTGTTGGACGCGCTGTTCTGATACTTTGTTGGACGCGCTGTTCTGATACCTTCAGTAGACGCGGCCTTCTTGTATTTTTAATGGACGCGGCCTTCTTGTAATTTTAATGGACGCGACCTTCTTGTATTTTTAATGGAAGCGGCCTTCTTGTAATTTTAATGGACGCGGCCTTCTTGTATTTTTAATGGACGCGGCCTTCTTTCTCTTGCGTTTTGGACGTGCGCTTCAAACACTCAGTGCTGGACGTTTGTTTAGAAACACTTGTTTGTTGGACGGGAGTTTTTATCTTCAAACAGTTTTGAACGAATGATTCTCTTATTTAATCTGCACACTTGATAGATAGGTTAGCAACCAATATGAAGGTTAATTAAATCATTAACCAATGTTTAGTTTCATCAAAACTTAGGGAAATGCACATCGGACATTTTAGAGACTTAACAGCCCTATATGTGAAGAAGGCACATGCTACACTCAGTTGCATCATGGAAAGAAGATGGTTTACCTTGGGCATCGGAGATTTCTTAGACGTGATCACCCATATCGTAAGATGAAAAAAGCTTTTAATGGATGCCAAGAGACAGAAGAAGCTCCGGCGACCTTAATTGGAGAGCAGGTTTATCAGAGGGTAAAGGGCATCGATGTTATATTCGGAAAGTCCAAAAAGAAAGGTAAAGCTGCTGAGAAAAGCATATGGAAGAAGAGGTCGATATTCTTTGATCTTCCATACTGGCGCAAGCTTGATGTCAGACACTGCATTGATGTGATGCATGTGGAGAAAAATGTGTGTGATAGTGTGATCGGGACGCTTCTCAACATTTAGGGCAAGACAAAGGATGGTGTGAATGCTCGTCTCGATCTCGTTGCTATGGGTATACAAGAGCAGTTAGCTCCAGTTGTTGAGGATGGTAAGCGGACTTATTTGCCGCCAGCATGTCATACTTTGTCAAAAAAGGAGAGACAAAGTTTCTGCTGGTGTCTTCAGGGAATCAAAGTTCCACATGGTTACTCTTCAAATATGAAGAGGCTTGTCTCTAGTGATCTTAAATTAGTTGGCTTAAAGTCTCATGATTGTCACATATTGATGCAACAACTTATGCCCTTTGCTATTCGTGGTATTGCTCCAAAAAATGTGAGACATACCATTACTCGGTTGTGCTCATTCTTCAATTCTATATGTAGCAAAGTCGTTGACCCCCGTATGTTGGATACCTTGTTGGAAAGCATATTCAGGGGACCTTAATTTGGTCTAGGGTTAGGTCAGGATTAATATGCATAAACAGCAGTTTACAGCTGCACAAGCCAGAGAGAGATGATAATTTGACAATTTTTACAATCATTGTTTTTGCTTTAACATTATAGGGCTTAATTGGGCTTAATTGCTAAACATTGTTAACTTTCGGATTTTTCACTCATCCTGACCTTGTTGCCTTGCGCAGAGCATAACTAGAGCTACATATATCGGATTTTGGTGATCCTGCTATCCCTAGAAAGATAAGGAAGAGATCTACAATTTCGGGATTCACAAGAATTGTCAAATTAGGCCGAAATCAAGGCTAATTTGGGTCCCGAGTTCTCTGGCGCGGATCAGTGCGCAGTCCATGATGTTCCTTCACTTAAATGTGCCTAACTTACTCATCTTAAGCCCAATTAAGTCATATGATACCATGTAGGAAAGCTTATTCAGAGGCCCTTAATTTGGTGTAGGGGTAGGTCAGGATTAATAAGCATAAATAGCATTTTATAGCCGCACAAGCCAGAGAGAGCCGAAAATTAGACAACTTTTACAATCATTGTTTTTGCTTTTACATTATTGGGCTTATTTGGGCTTAATTGCTAAACATTGTTAATTTTCGGATTTTTCACTCATCCTGACCTTGTTGCCTTGCGCGGAGCATAACTAGAGCTACAGATATCGGATTTTGGTGATCTTGCTGTCCTTAGAAAGATAAGGAAGAGTCCTACAATTTCAGGTTTCACAAGAATTGTCAAATTTGGCCAAAGTCAAGGCTAAAGTGGGTCCCGAGTTCTCTGGCGTGGATCAGTTCGCAGTCCATGATGTTCCTTCACTTAAATGGGCCTAACTTACTCATCTTAAGGCCAATTAAGGCATATAACACCTTGTTGGAAAGCTTATTCAGAGGCCCTTAATTTGGTATAGGGTTAGGTCAGGATTAATAAGCATAAATTGCAGTTTCCAGTCGCACAATCCATTGAGAGACGGAAATTAGATAACTTTTACAATCATTGTTTTCACTTTTACATTATTGGGCTTAATTGGTCTTAATTGCTAAACATTGTATATTTTCGGATTTTTCACTCATCCTGACCATGTTGCCTTGCGCAGAGCATAACTGGAGCTACAGATATCGGATTTCTGTGATCTTGATGTCCCTAAAAAGATAAGGAAGAGACCTACAATTTCAGGTTTCACAAGAACTGTCAAATTAGGACAAAATCAAGGCTAAATTGGGTCCCGAGTTCTCTGGCGCGGATCAGTGTGCAGTCCATGATGTTCCTTCACCTAAATTGGCCTAACTTACTCATCTTAAGCCCAATTAAGTCGTATGATACCCTGATGGAAAGCTTATTCAGAGGCCCTTAATTTGGTCTTGGTTAGGTCTGGATAAATAAGCATAAATAGCAGATTACAGCAGCACAATTCAGAGAGAGACGGAAATTATACAACTTTTTCAATCATTGTTTTTGCTTTTACATTATTAGCCTTAATAGCTAAACATTGTAAATTTTCGGATTTTTCACTCATGCTGACCTTGTTGCCTTGCGCAGAGCATAACTAGAGCTCCAGATGTCGGATTTTTTTGATCTTGTTGTCGCTAGAAAGATAAGGAAGAGACCTACAATTTCAGGTTTTCCAACAATTGTCAAATTAGGCAAAAATCAAGGCTAAATTAGGTCCCGAGTTCTCTGGCGCGGATCACTGTGCGGTCCATAATGTTCCTTCACTTAAATGGGCCTAACTTACTCATCTTAAGCCCAATTTAGGCATATGATACCTTGTTGGAAAGCTTATTTAGAGGCCCTTAAATTGGTATAGGGTTAGGTCAGGATTAATAGGCATAAATAGCAGTTTACAGCTGCTCAAGCCAGAGAGAGACGGGAATTAGACAACTTTAACAATCATTGTTTTTGTTTTAACATTATAGGGCTTAATTGGGCTTAATTGCTAAACATTGTTAACTTTCGGATTTTTCACTCATCCGGACCTTGTTGCCTTGCGCAGAGCATAACTGGAGCTATAGATATCGGATTTTGGTGATCTTGCTGTCCCTAGAAAGATAAGGGAGAGACCTACAATTTCAGGTTTCAAAAGAACTGTCAAATTAGGCCAAAATCAAGGCTAAATTGGGTCCCGATTTCTCTGGAGCGGATCAGGGCATAGTCCATTTTGTTCCTTCACTTAAATGGGCCTAATTTACTCATCTCCAAGCGAAAGAGAGACGGAAATTAGACAAATTTTACAATCATTGTTTTTACTTGTACATTATTGGGCTTAATTGGGCTTAATTGCTAAACATTGTTAATTTTCGGATTTTTCAGTCATCCTGACCTTGTTACCTTGAACAGAACATAACTAGAGCTACAGATATCGGATTTTGCTGATCTTGCAGTCCCAAGAAAAATAAGGAAGAGACCTACAATTTCGGGATTCACAAGAATTGTCAAATTAGGAAAAAATCAAGGGTAAATTGGGTCCCGAGTTCTCTGGCGCAGATTAGTGTGCAGTCCATGATCTTCCTTCACTTAAATGGGCCTAACTTACTCATCTTAAGCCCAATTAAGGCATATGATACCTTTTTGGAAAACTTATTCAGAGGCCCTTAATTTGGTCTTGGGTTAGGTCAGGATTAATAAGCATCAATAGCAGTTTACAGCTACACAAGCCAGAGAGAGATGGAAATTAGTTAACTTTTACAATCATTGTTTTTGCTTTAACATTATAGGGCTTAATTGGGCTTAATTCCTAAACATTGTTAACTTTCGGAATTTTCACACATCCTGACCTTGTTGCCTTGCACGGAGAATAACTAGAGCTACAGATATCAGATTCCCGTGATCTTGCCGTCCCTAGAAAGATAAGGAAGAGACCTACAATTTCAAGTTTCACAAGAATTGTCAAATTAGGCCAAAAGCATGGCTAAATTGGGTCCCGAGTTCTCTGCCGCGGATCGGTGCGCAGCCCATGATGTTCCATCACTTAAATGGGCCTAACTTATTCATCTTAAGCCCAATTAAGGCATATGATACCATGATGGAAAGCTTATTCATAGGCCCTTAATTTGGTCTTGGGTTAGGTCAAGATTAATAAGCATAAATAGAAGTTTACATCCGCACAAGCCAGAGAGAGACGGAAATTATACAACTTTTTCAATCATTGTTTTTGCTTTTACATTATTGGGCTTAATTGCTAAACATAGTTAATTTTCGGATTTTTCACTCATCCTGACCTTGTTGCCTTGCACATAGCATAACTAGAGCTACAAATATCGGATTTTGGTGATCTTGCTGTCCCTAGAAAGATAAGGAAGAGACCTACAATTTAAGGTTTTCCAAGAATTGTCAAATTAGGTAAAAATAAAACCTAAATTGGGTCCCGAGTTCTCTTGCACGGATCAGTGCGCGGTACATAATGTTTCTTCACTTAAATGGGTCTAACTTACTCATCTTAAGCCCAATTAAGGCATATGATACTTTGTTGGAAAGCTTATTCAGAGGCCCTTAATTTGGTCTAGGGTTAGGTCAAGATTAATAAGCATAAATAGCAGTTTACAGCTGCACAAACCATTGAGATACAGAAATTAGACAACTTTTACAATCATTGTTTTTGCTTTTACGTTATTTGGCTTAATTGGCTTTAAATGCTAAACATTGTTAATTTTCGGATTTTTCACTCATCCCGACCTTGTTGCCTTGCGTAGAGCATAAATATAGCTACAGATATCGGATTTTGGTGATCTTGCTGTCCCTAGTAAGATAAGGAAGAGGCCTACCATTTCTGGTGGCACAAGAATTGTCAAATTAGGCCAAAATCATGGCTAAATTGGGTCCCGAGTTCTCTGGCACGGATCAGTGTGCAGTCTATGATGTTCCTTCACTTAAATGTGCCTAACTTACTAATCTTAAGCCCAATTAAGGCATATGACACCTTGTTGGAAAGCTTATTCAGAGGCCCTTAATTTGGTCTAGGGTTAGGTCAGGATTAATAAGCATAAATAGCAGTTTACAGCCGCACAAGCCATAGGCAGACGGAAATTAGACAACTTTTACAATCATTGTTTTTGCTTTTACATTATTGGGCTTAATTGCTAAACATTGTTATTTTTCGGATTTTTCACTCATCCTGACCTTTTTGCCTTGCGTAGAGCATAACAAGAGTCCTCCCCCCCTTTACTTAAAAATTTTTCCCCCCCCCCTTCGGATTTTGGTGATCTTGCTGTCCCTAGAAAGATAAGGAAGAGACCTACAATTGTCAAATTAGGCCCAAATCAACGCTAAATTGGGTCCCGAGTTCTCTAGCGTGGATTAGTGTGCAGTCCATGATGTTCCTTCACTTAAATGGGCCTAACTTTCTCATCTTAAGCCCAATTAAGGCATATGATACCTTGTTGGAAAGCTTTTTCCAAGGCCCTTAATTTGGTCTAGGGTTAGGTCAGTATTAATAAGCATAAATAGCAGTTTACAGCCGCACAAGCCAGAGACAGACGGAAATTAGACAACTTTTACAATCATTGTTTTTGCTTTTACATTATTGGGCTTAATTGGGCTTAATTGATAAACATTGTTAATTTTCGGATTTTTCACTCATCCTGACCTTGTTGCCTTGCACAGAGCTTAACTAGAGCTATAAATATCGGATTTTGGTGATCTTGCTGTCCCTAGAAAGATAAGGAAGAGTCCTACAATTTCAGGTTTCCCAAGAATTGTCAAATTTGGCCAAAATCAAGGCTAAATTGGGTCCCGAGTTCTATGGCGCAGATCAGTGCGCAGTCCATGATGTTCCTTCACTTAAAAGGGCCTAACTTACTCATCTTAACCCCAATTAAGGCATATAATACCTTGTTGGAAAGCTTATTCAGAGGCCCTTAATTTGGTAAAGGGTTAGGTCAGGATTAACAAGCATAAACAGTAGTTTACAGCCGCGCAAGTCAGAGAGAGATGGAAATTAGACAACTTTTACAATCATTGTTTTTGCTTTTACATTATTGGGCTTAATTGCTAAACAATGTTAATTTTCGGATTTTTCACTCATCCTGACCTTGTTGCCTTGCACAGAGCATAACTAGAGCTAAAGATATCGGATTTTGGTGATCTTGCTGTCCCTAGAAAAATAAGGAAGAGACCAACAATATCAGGTTTCAAAAGAATTGTCAAATAGGCCAAAATCAAGGCTATATTGGGTCTCGAGTTCTCTGGCGTGGATCAGTGCGCAGTCCAAGATGTTCCTTCACTTAAATGGGCCTAACTTACTCATCTTAAGCCCAATTAAGGCATATAACACCTTGTTGGAAAGCTTATTCAGAGGCCCTTAATTTGGTCTAGGGTTAGGTCAGGATTAATAAGCATAACTAGCAGTTTACAGCCGCACAAGCCATAGACAGACGGAAATTAGACAACTTTTACAATCATTGTTTTTGCTTTTACCTTATTGGGCTTAATTGGGCTTAATTGCTAAACATTGTTAATTTTCGGATTTTTCACTCATCCTGACCTTGTTTCCTTGCGCAGAGCATAACTAGAGCTACAGATATCGGATTTTGGTGATCTTGCTGTCCCTAGAAAGATAAGGAAGAGTCCTACAATTTCCGGCTTCCCAAGAATTGTCAAGTTAGGCCAAAATCAAGGCTAAATTGGGTCCCGTGTTCTCTGGTGCGGATCAGTGCGCAGTCCGTGATGTTCCTTCACTTAAATGGGCCTAACTTACTCATCTTAAGCCCAATTAAGGCATATAATACCTTGTTGGAAAGCTTATTTAGAGGCCCTTAATTTGGTATAGGGTTAGGTCACGATTAATAAGCATAAATAGCAGTTTTCATCCGCACAAGACAGAGAGAGACGGAAATTAGACAACTTTTACAATCATTGTTTTTGCTTTTACTTTTTTGGGATTAATTGCAAAACATTGTTAATTTTCGGATTTTTCACTCATCCTGACCTTGTTGCCTTGCACAGAGCATAACTTGAGCTACAGATATCGGATTTTGGTGATCATGCTGTCCCCAGAAAGATAAGGAAGAGACCTACAATTTCAGGTTTCAAAAGAATTGTCAAATAGCCCAAAATCAAGGCTAAATTGGGTCCTGAGTTTTCTAGCGCGGATCAGTGCGCTGTCCATGATGTTCCTTCACTTTAATGAACCTAACTTACTCATCGTAAGCCCAATTAAGGCATATGATACCTTGTTGGAAAGCCTATTATTTTGCTTTTACATTATTGGGCTTAATTGCTAAACATTGTTATTTTTCGGATTTTTCACTCATCCTAACCTTGTTGCCTTGCGCAGAGCATAACTAGAGCTACAGATATCGGATTTTGGTGATCATGCTGTCCCAAGAAAGATAAGGAAGAGACCTACAATTTCAGGTTCAAAAGAATTGTCAAATAGCCCAAAATCAAGGTTAAATTGGGTCCCGAGTTCTCTGGCGCGGATCAGTGTGCTGTCCATGATGTTCATTCAATTAAATGGGCCTAACTTACTCATCGTAAGCCCAATTAAGGCATATGATACCTTGTTGGAAAGCCTATTCCGAGGCCCTTAATTTGTTCTGGGGTTACGTCAGGATTAATAAGCATAAATAGTAGTTTACAGCCGCACAAGCCAGAGACAGATGGAAATTAGACAACTTTTACAATCATTGTTTTTGCTTTCACATTATTGGGCTTAATTGTTAAACATTGTTATTTTTCGGATTTTTCACTCATCCTGACCTTGTTGCCTTGCGCAGAGCATAACTAGAGCTACATATGTCGGATTTTGGTGATCTTGCTGTCCCTAGAAAGATAAGGAAAAGAGCTACAATTTCTGGTTTCACTTGAATTGTCAAATTAAGCCCAAATCAAGGCTAAATTGGGTCCCGAGTTCTCCGGCGCGGATGGGTGTGCGATCCATGATGTTCCTTCACTTAAATGGGCCTAACTTACTCATCTTAAGCCCAATTAAAGCATATGATACCTTGTTGGAAAGCTTATTCAGAGACCCTTAATTTGGTCTAGGGTTAGGTCAGGATTAATAAGCGTAAATATCAGTTTACAGCCGCACAAACCAGAGAGAGATGGAAATTAGATAACTTTTACAATCATTGTTTTCGCTTTTACATTATTGGACTTAATTGGGATTAATTGCTAAACATTGTTAATTTTCGGATTTTTCACTCATCCTGACCTTGTTGCCTTGCACAGAGCAAAACTAGAGCTACAAATATCGGATTTTGGTGATCATGCTGTCCCACGAAAGATAAGGAAGAGACCTACAATTTCAGGTTTCAAAAGAATTGTCAAATAGCCCAAAATCAAGGCTAAATTGGGTCACGTGTTCTCTAGCGCGGATAAGTGCGCCGTCCATGATGTTCCTTCACTTAAATGAACCTAACTTACTCATCGTAAGCCCAATTAAGGCATATGATACCTTGTTGGAAAGCCTATTCAGAGGCCCTTAATTTGTTCTAGGGTTACGTCAGGATTAATAAGCATAAATAGTAGTTTACAGCCGCACAAGCCTGAGACAGACGGAAATTAGACAACTTTTACAATCATTGTTTTTGCTTTTACATTATTGGGCTTAATTGCTAAACATTGTTATTTTTCGAATTTTTCACTCATCCTAACCTTGTTGCCTTGCGCAGAGCATAACTAGAGCTACAGATATCGGATTTTGGTGATCTTGCTGTCCCTAGAAAGATAAGGAAGAGTCCTACAATTTCCGGTTTCCGAAGAATTGTCAAGTTAGGCCAAAATCAAGGCTAAATGTCCCGAGTTCTCTGGCGCGGATCAGTGCGCAATCTGTGATGTTTCTTCACTTAAATGGACCTAACTTACTCATCTTAAGCCCAATTAAGGCGTATAATACCTTGTTGGAAAGGTTATTCAGAGGCCCTTAATTTGGAATAGGGTTAGGTCAGGATTAATAAGCATAAATAGCAGTTTACAGCCGCACAAGCCAGAGAGAGATGGAAATTAGACAACTTTTACCATCATTGTTTTTGCTTTTACATTATTGGGCTTAATTGCAAAACATTGTTAATTTTCGAAATTTTCACACATCCTGACCTTGTTGCCTTGCACAGAGCATAACTAGAGCTACAGATATCGGATTTTGGTGATCATGCTGTCCCAAGAAAGATAAGGAAGAGACCTACAATTTCAGGTTCAAAAGAATTGTCAAATAGCCCAAAATCAAGGCTAAATTGGGTCCCGAGTTCTCTGGCGCGGATCAGTGTGCTGTCCATGATGTTCATTCAATTAAATGGGCCTAACTTACTCATCGTCAGCCCAATTAAGGTATATGATACCTTGTTGGAAAGCCTATTCCGAGGCCCTTAATTTGTTCTGGGGTTACATCAGGATTAATAAGCATAAATAGCAGTTTACAGCCGCACAAGCCAGAGACAGACGGAAATTAGACAACTTTTACAATCATTGTTTTTGCTTTTACATTATTGGGCTTAATTGGGCTTAATTGATAAACATTGTTAATTTTCGGATTTTTCACTCATCCTGACCTTGTTGCCTTGCACAGAGCATAACTAGAGCTATAGATATCGGATTTTGGTGATCTTGCTCTCCCTAGAAAGATAAGGAAGAGTCCTACAATTTCAGGTTTCAAAAGAATTGTCAAATAGGCCTAAATCAAGGCTATATTGGGTCCCGAGTTCTCTGGCGCGGATCAGTGCGCAGTCCATGATGTTCCTTCACTTAAATGTGCCTAACTTACTCATCTTAAGCCCAATTAAGGCATAAGATACCTTGTTGGAAAGCCTATTCAGAGGCCCTTAATTTGGTATAGGGTTAGGTCAGGATTAATAAGCATAAATAGCAGTTTACAGCCGCACAAGCCATAGACAGACGGAAATTAGACAACTTTTACAATAATTGTTTTTGCTTTTACATTATTGGGCTTAATTGGGCTTAATTGCTAAACATTGTTAATTTTCGGATTTTTCACTCATCCTGACCTTGTTGCCTTGTGCAGAGCATAACTAGAGCTACAGATATCGGATTTTGGTGATCTTGCTGTCCCTAGAAAGATAAGGAAGAGTCCTACAATTTCCGTTTTCCCAAGAATTGTCAAGTTAGGCCAAAATCAAGGCTAAATTGGGTCCCGAGTTCTGGCGAGATCGGTCTGCGATCCATGATGTTCCTTCACTTAAATGGGCCTAACTTACTCATCTTAAGCCCAATTAAGGCATATAATACCTTGTTGGAAAGCTTATTCAGAGGCCCTTAATTTGGTGTAGGGTTAGGTCACGATTAATAAGCATAAATAGCAGTTTACAGCCGCACAAACCAGAGAGAGACGGAAATTAGACAACTTTTACAATCATTGTTTTTGCTTTTACTTTATTGGGATTAATTGCAAAACATTGTTAATTTTCGGATTTTTCACTCATCCTGACCTTGTTGCCTTGCACAGAGCAAAACTAGAGCTACAAATATCGGATTTTGGTGATCATGCTGTCCCACGAAAGATAAGGAAGAGACCTACAATTTCAGGTTTCAAAAGAATTGTCAAATAGCCCAAAATCAAGGCTAAATTGGGTCACGTGTTCTCTAGCGCGGATAAGTGCGCTGTCCATGATGTTCCTTCACTTAAATGAACCTAACTTACTCATCGTAAGCCCAATTAAGGCATATGATACCTTGTTGGAAAGCCTATTCAGAGGCCCTTAATTTGTTCTAGGGTTACGTCAGGATTAATAAGCATAAATAGTAGTTTACAGCCGCACAAGCCAGAGACAGATGGAAATTAGACAACTTTTACAATCATTGTTTTTGCTTTCACATTATTGGGCTTAATTGTTAAACATTGTTATTTTTCGGATTTTTCACTCATCCTGACCTTGTTGCCTTGCGCAGAGCATAACTAGAGCTACATATGTCGGATTTTGGTGATCTTGCTGTCCCTAGAAAGATAAGGAAAAGAGCTACAATTTCAGGTTTCACAAGAATTGTCAAATTAAGCCCAAATCAAGGCTAAATTGGGTCCCGAGTTCTCTGGCGTAGATCAGTGTGCAGTCAATGATGTTCCTTCACTTAAATGGGCCTAACTTACTCATCTTAAGCCCAATTAAAGCATATGATACCTTGTTGGAAAGCTTATTCAGAGACCCTTAATTTGGTCTAGGGTTAGGTCAGGATTAATAAGCATAAATATCAGTTTACAGCCGCACAAACCAGAGAGAGATGGAAATTAGATAACTTTTACAATCATTGTTTTCGCTTTTACATTATTGGACTTAATTGCTAAACATTGTTAATTTTCGGATTTTTCACTCATCCCGACCTTGTTGCCTTGCGAGCATAACTAGAGCTACGGATATCGGATTTTGGTGATCTTGCTGTCCCAAAAAGATAAGGAAGAGTCCTACAATTTCAGGTTTCCAAAGAATTGTCAAATTAGGCCAAAACCAAGGCTAAATTGGGTCCCGAGCTTCTATGGTGCGGATCGGTGCGCGTCCATGATGTTCCTTCACTTAAATGGGTATAACTTACTCATCTTAAGCCCAATTAAGGCATATAATACCTTGTTGGAAAGCTTATTCAGAGGCCCTTAATTTGGTATAGTGTTAGGTCACGATTAATAAGCATAAACAGCAGTTTATAGCCGCACAAGCCAGAGAGAGACGGAAATTAGACAACTTTTACAATCATTGTTTTAGATTTTACTTTATTGGGCTTAATTGCTATACATTGTTAATTTTCGGATTTTTCACTCATCCTGACCTTATTGCCTTGCGCAGAGCATAACTAGAGCTAAAGATATCGGATTTTGGTGATCTTGCTATCCCTAGAAAGATAACGAAGAGACCTACAATTTCAGGTTGGAAAAGAATTGTCAAATAGGCCAAAATCAGGGCTATATTGGGTCCCGAGTTCTCTGGCGCGGATCGGTCTGTGATCCATGATGTTCCTTCACTTAGATGGGCCTAACTTACTCATCTTAAGCCCAATTAAAGCATATGATACCGAGTTTGAAAGCTTATTCAGAGGCCCTTAATTTGGTCTAGGGTTAGGTCGGGATTAATAAGCATAAATAGAAGTTTACAGCCGTACAAGCCAGAGAGAGAAGTAAATTAGACAACTTTTACAATCATTGTTTTTGCTTTTACAATATTGGGCTTAATTGCTAAACATTGTTAATTTTCCGATTTTTCACTCATCCTGACCTTGTTGCCTTGCGCAGAGCATAAATCTACCAACAGATATCGGATTTTGGTGATCTTGCTGCCCCTAGAAAGATAAGGAAGAGTCCTACAATTTCCGGTTTCCCAAGAATTGTCAAGTTAGGCCAAAATCAAGGCTAAATGTCCCGAGTTCTCTGGCACGGATCAGTGTGCAATCTGTGATGTTCCTTCACTAAAATGGACCTAACTTACTCATCTTAAGCCCAATTAAGGCATATAATACCTTTTTGGAAAGGTTATTCAGAGGCCCTTAATTTGGTATAGGGTTAGGTCAGGATTAACAAGCATAAACAGCAGTTTACAGCCGCGCAAACCAGAGAGAGATGGAAATTAGACAACTTTTACAATCATTGTTTTTGCTTTTACATTATTAGGCTTAATTGCTAAACATTGTTAATTTTCGGATTTTTCACTCATCCTGACCTTGTTGCCTTGCGCAGAGCATAACTAGAGCTAAAGATATCGGATTTTGGTGATCTTGCTATCCCTAGAAAGATAAGGAAGAGCACTACAATTTCAGGTTTCAAAAGAATTGTCAAATAGGCCAAAATCAAGGCTATATTGGGTCCCGAGATCTCTGGCACGGATAAGTGCGCAGTCCAAGATGTTCCTTCACTTAAATGTGCCTAACTTACTCATCTTAAGCCCAATTAAGGGATATGATACCTTGTTGGAAAGCTTATTCAGAGGCCCTTAATTTGATTAACGGTTAGGTCAGGGTTAATAGGCATAAATAGCAGTTTACAGCCACATAAGCCAGAGAGAGACGGAAATTAGATAACTTTTACAATCATTGTTTTTGCTTTTACAATATTGGGCTTAATTGCTAAACATTGCTAATTTTCAGATTTTCACTCATCTTGACCTTGTTTCCCTTGTCAAAGCATAACTAGAGCTACGGATATCGGATTTTGGTGATCTTGCTGTCCCCTAGAAAGATAAGGAAGAGTCCCTACAATTTCAGGTTTCACAAAGAATTGTCAAGTTAGGCCAAAATCAAGGCTAAATGTCCCGAGTTCTCTGGCGTGGATCGGTGTGCGGTCAATGATGTTTCCTTCACTTAAATGGACCTAACTTACTCATCTTAAGCCCAATTATGACATATAATACCTTGTTGGAAAGGTTATTCAGAGACCCCTTAATTTGGTATAGGGTTAGGTCAGGATTAATAAGCATAAATAGCAGTTTACAGCCGCACAAGCCAGAGAGAGATGGAAATTAGACAACTTTTACAATCATTGTTTTTGCTTTAACATTATTGGCTGATGGACTAATTGCAAATCATTGTTAATTTTTCGGATTTTCTCACTCATCCCGACCTTGTTGCCTTGCCATGAGCATAACTAGAGCTACAGATATCGGATTTTGGTGATCATGCTGTCCCAAGAAAGATAAGGAAAAGACCTACAATTTCAGGTTCAAAAGAATTGTCAAATAGCCCAAAATCAAGGCTAAATTAGGTCCCAAGTTCTCTGGCGCCGATCAGTGCGCTGTCCATGATGTTCATTCACTTCAATAGGCCTAACTTACCCATCGTAAGCCCAATTCAGGCATATGATACCTTGTTGGAAAGCCTATTCCGAGGCCCTTAATTTGTTCTAGGGTTACGTCAGTATTAATAAGCATAAATAGCAGTTTACAGCCGCACTAGCCATAGAGAGACGGAAATTAGACTACTTTTACAATCATTGTTTTTGCTTTTACATTATTGGGCTTAATTGGGCTTAAATGCTAAACATTGTTATTTTTCGGATTTTTCACTCATCCTGACCTTGTTGCCTTACGCAGAGCATAACTAGGGCTACAGATATCGGATTTTGCTGATCTTACCGTCCCTAGAAAGATAAGGAAGAGACCTACAATTGTCAAATTAGGCCCAAATCAAGGCTAAATTGGGTCCCAAGTTCTCTGGCGTGGATTAGTGTGCATTCAATGATTTTCCTTCAATTAAATGGGCCTAACTTACTCATCTTAAGCCCAATTAAGGTATATGATACCTTGTTGGAAAGCTTATTCCGAGGCCCTTAATTTGGTCTAGAGTTAGGTCAGTATTGATAAGCATAAATTGCAGTTTACAGCCGCACAAGCCAGAGAGAGACTGAAATTAGACAACTTTTACAATCATTGTTTTTGCTTTTACATTATTGGGCCTAATTGGGCTTAAATGCAAAACATTGTTAATTTTCGGATTTTTCACTCATCCTGACCTTGTTACCTTGCGTAGAGCATAACTAGAGCTATAGATATCGGATTTTGGTGATCTTGCTGTCCCTAGAAAGATAAGGAAGAGTCCTACAATTTTAGGTTTCCCAAGAATTGTCAAATTAGGCCAAAGTCAAGGCTAAATTGGGTCCCGAGTTCTATGTCGCGGATCAGTGCGCAGTCCATAATGTTCCTTCACTTAAATGGGCCTAACTTACTCATCTTAAGCCCAATTAAGGCGTATAATACCTTGTTGGAAAGCTTATTCAGAGGCCCTTGATTTGGTATAGGGTTAGGTCAGGATTAATAAGCTTAAACAGCTGTTTACAACCGCACAAGCTTTAGAGAGACGAAAATTAGATAACTTTTACAATCATTGTTTTTGCTCTTACATTATTGGGCTTAATTGCTAAACATTGTTAATTTTCGGATTTTTCACTCATCCTGACCTTATTGCCTTGCGCAGAGCATAACTAGAGCTAAAGATATCTGATTTTGGTGATCTTGCTGTCCCTAGAAAGATAACGAAGAGACCTACAATTTCAGGATTCAAAAGAATTGTCAAATAGGCCAAAATCAAGGCTATATTGGGTCCCGAGTTCTCTGGCGCGGATCAGTGCGCAGTCCATGACGTTCCTTCACTTAAATGTGCCAAACTTACTCATCTTAAGCCCAATTAAGGCATATGATACTTTGTTGGAAGGCTTATTCAGAGGCCCTTAATTTGGTCAAGGGTTAGGTCATGATTAATAGGCATAAATAGCAGTTTACAGCCGCACAAGCCAGAGAGAGACGGAAATTAGACAACTTTTACAATCATTGTTTTTGCTTTTACATTATTGGGCTTAATTGCTAAACATTGTTAATTTTCGGATTTTTCACTCATCCTGACCTTGTTGCCTTGCGCAGAGCATAACTAGAGCTACAGATATCGGATTTTGGTGATCTTGCTGTCCCTAGAAAGATAAGGAAGAGTCCTACAATTTCCGGTTTCCCAAGAATTGTCAAGTTAGGCCAAAATCAAGGCTAAATTGGGTCCCGAGTTCTCTGGCGCGGATCAGTGCGCAGTCCGTGATGTTCCTTCACTTAAATGGGCCTAACTTACTCATCTTAAGCCCAATTAAGGCATATAATACCTTGTTGGAAAGCTAATTCAGAGGCCCTTAATTTGGCGTATTGTTAGGTCACGATTAATAAGCATAAATAGCAGTTTACAGCCGCACAAACCAGAGAGAGACGGAAATTAGACAACTTTTACAATCATTGTTTTTGCTTTTACTTTATTGGGATTAATTGCAAAACATTGTTAATTTTCGGATTTTTCACTCATCCTGACCTTGTTGCCTTGCACAGAGCAAAACTAGAGCTACAAATATCGGATTTTGGTGATCATGCTGTCCCACGAAAGATAAGGAAGAGACCTACAATTTCAGGTTTCAAAAGAATTGTCAAATAGCCCAAAATCTAGGCTAAATTGGGTCACGTGTTCTCTAGCGCGGATAAGTGCACTGTCCATAATGTTCCTTCACTTAAATGAACCTAACTTACTCATCGTAAGCCCAATTGAGGCATATGATACCTTGTTGGAAAGCCTATTGAGAGTCCCTTAATTTGTTCTAGGGTTACGTCAGGATTATTAAGCATAAATAGTAGTTTACAACTGCACAAGCCAGAGACAGATGGAAATTAGACAACTTTTACAATCATTGTTTTTGCTTCCACATTATTGGGCTTAATTGTTAAACATTGTTATTTTTCGGATTTTTCACTCATCCTGACCATGTTGCCTTGCGCAGAGCATAACTAGAGCTACAGATATCGGTTTTTGGTGATCTTGCTGTCCCTAGAAAGACAAGGAAGAGACCTACAATTTCAGGTTTCACAAGAATTGTCAAATTAGGCCCAAATCAAGGCTAAATTGGGTACCGAGTTCTCTGGCGTGGATCAGTGTGCAGTCCATGATGTTCTTCACTTAAATGGGCCTAACTTACTCATCTTAAGCCCAATTAAAGCATATGATACCTTGTTGGAAAGCTTATTCAGAGACCCTTAATTTGGTCTAGGGTTAGGTCAGGATTAATAAGCATAATTAGCATTTTACAGCCGCACAAGCCAGAGAGAGATGGAAATTAGATAACTTTTACAATCATTGTTTTTGCTTTTACATTATTGGGCTTAATTGGACTTAATTGCTAAACATTGTTAATTTTCGGATTTTTCACTCATCCTGACCTTGTTGCCTTGCGCAGAGCATAACTAGAGCTACAGATATCGGATTTTGGTGATCTTGCTGTCCCTAAAAAGATAAGGAAGAGTCCTACAATTTCAGGTGTCCCAAGAATTGTCAAATTAGGCCAAAACCAAGGCAAAATTGGGTCCCGACTTCTATGGTGCGGATCAGTGCGCAGTCCATGATGTTCCTTCACTTAAATGGGTATAACTTACTCATCTTAAGCCCAATTAAGGCATATAATACCTTGTTGGAAAGCTTATTCAGAGGCCCTTAATTTGGTATAGTGTTAGGTCATGATTAATAAGCATAAACAGCAGTTTACAGCCGCACAAGCCAGAGAGAGACGGAAATTAGACAACTTTTACAATCATTGTTTTAGATTTTACTTTCTTGGGCTTAATTGCTATACATTGTTAATTTTCGGATTTTTCACTCATCCTGACCTTATTGCCTTGCGCAGAGCATAACTAGAGCTAAAGATATCGGATTTTGGTGATCTTGCTATCCCTAGAAAGATAACGAAGAGACCTACAATTTCAGGTTGGAAAAGAATTGTCAAATAGGCCAAAATCAGGGCTATATTGGGTCCCGAGTTCTCTGGCGCGGATCAGTGCGCGGTCCATGATGTTCCTTCACTTAAATGTGCCTAACTTACTCATCTTAAGCCCAATTAAGGCATATGATACCTTGTTTGAAAGCTTATTCAGAGGCCCTTAATTTGGTCAAGGGTTAGGTCAGGATTAATAGGCATAAATAGCAGTTTACAGCCGCACAAGCCAGAGAGAGACGGAAATTAGACAACTTTTACAATCATTGTTTTTGCTTTTACAATATTGGGCTTAATTGCTAAACATTGTTTATTTTCGGATTTTTCACTCATCCTGACCTTGTTGCCTTGCGCAGAGCATAAATCTACCAACTGATATCGGATTTTGGTGATCTTGCTGCCCCTAGAAAGATAAGGAAGAGTCCTACATTTTCCGATGTCCCAAGAATTGTCAAGTTAGGCCAAAATCAAGGCTAATTGTCCCGAGTTCTCTGGCACGGATCATTGCGCAATCTGTGATGTTCCTTCACTTAAATGGACCTAACTTGCTCATCTTAAGCCCAATTAAGGCATATAATACCTTTTTGGAAAGGTTATTCAGAGGCCCTTAATTTGGTATAGGGTTAGGTCAGGATTAACAAGCATAAACAGCAGTTTACAGCCGCGCAAACCAGAGAGAGACGGAAATTAGACAACTTTTACAATCATTGTTTTTGCTTTTACATTATTGGGCTTAATTGCTAAACATTGTTAATTTTCGGATTTTTCACTCATCCTGACCTTGTTGCCTTGCGCAGAGCATAACTAGAGCTAAAGATATCGGATTTTGGTGATCTTACTATCCCTAGAAAGATAAGGAAGAGCCCTACAGTTTCAGGTTTCAAAAGAATTGTCAAATAGGCCAAAATCAAGGCTATATTGGGTCCCGAGTTCTTTGGCGCGGATCAGTGCGCAGTCCATGACGTTCCTTCACTTAAATGTGCCAAACTTACTCATCTTAAGCCCAATTAAGGCATACGATACTTTGTTGGAAGGCTTATCCGGAGGCCCTTAATTTGGTCAAGGGTTAGGTCATGATTAATAGGCATAAATAGCAGTTTACAGCCGCACAAGCCAGAGAGAGACGGAAATTAGATAACTTTTACAATCATTGTTTTTGCTTTTACAATATTGGGCTTAATTGGGCTTAATTGCTAAACATTGCTAATTTTCGGATTTTTCACTCATCCTGACCTTGTTGCCTTGCGCAAAGCATACTAGAGCTACAGATATCGGATTTTGGTGATCTTGCTGTCCCTAGAAAGATAAGGAAGAGTCCTACAATTTCCGGTTTCCCAAGAATTGTCAAGTTAGGCCAAAATCAGGGCTAAATGTCCCGAGTTCTCTGGCGCGGATCTGTGCGCAATCTGTGATGTTTCTTCACTTAAATGGACCTAACTTACTCATCTTAAGCCCAATTATGACATATAATACCTTGTTGGAAAGGTTATTTAGAGGCCCTTAATTTGGAATAGGGTTAGGTCAGGATTAATAAGCATAAATAGCAGTTTACAGCCACACAAGCCTAGAGAGATGGAAATTAGACAACTTTTACAATCATTGTTTTTGCTTTAACATTATTGGGCTTAATTACAAATCATTGTTAATTTTCGGATTTTTCACTCATCCTGACCTTGTTGCCTTGCACATAGCATAACTAGAGCTACAGATATCGGATTTTGGTGATCATGCTGTCCCAAGAAAGATAAGGAAAAGACCTACAATTTCAGGTTCAAAAGAATTGTCAAATAGCCCAAAATCAAGGCTAAATTAGGTCCCGAGTTCTCTGGCGCCGATCAGTGCGCTGTCCATGATGTTCATTCACTTCAATAGG
>JAUPTC010000013.1:806067-933194 GCA_030762895.1 Sophora flavescens
CGGAAATTAGACTACTTTTACAATTATTGTTTTTGCTTTAACGTTATTGGCATTAATTGCTAAACATTGTTAATTTTTGGATTTTTCACTCATCCTGACCTTGTTGCCTTGCGCAGAGCATAACTTGAGCTATAGATATCGGATTTTGGTGATTTTTCAGATCCTAGAAAGATAAGGAAGAGACCTACAATTTCAGGTGTCACATGAATTGTCAAATTAGGCCGAAATCAAGGCTAAATTGGGTTCCGAGTTCTCTGGCGCGGATCTGTGTGCAGTCCATGATGTTCCTTCATTTAAATGGGCCTAACTTACTCATCTTAAGCCCAATTAAGGCATATGATACCTTGTTGGAAAGTTTATTCAGAGGCCCTTAATTTGGTCTAGGGTTAGGTTATGATTAATAAGCATAAATAGCAGTTTACAGCCGTAAAAGCCAGAGAGAGACGGAAATTAGACAACTTTTACAATCATTATTTTTGCTTTTACATTATTGGGCTTAATTGGGCTTAATTGTTAAACATTATTAATTTCTGGATTTTTCACTCATCCTGCCCTTGTTGCCTAGGCGCGGATTTTGGTGATCTTGATGTCCATAACTAGAATCCTCAAATCAGGCCAAAATCAAGGCTAAATTGGGTCCCGATTCTGGATGATCTTGCTATCCCTAGAAAGATAAGGCAAAGAGACCCACAATTTGGAAAGCTAAGGTTAGGTTTCATAACAAGAATTGTCAAATCATGTTTTGCTTACATTATGCTTAATTGAATGCTAAACATTTTCTTTTAGAGCATAACAGACAAATATCGGATTTTGGTGATGTTGTCCCTAGAAAGATAAGGAAGATACCCTTATCAAAGAATTGTTAAAGGCCAAAATCAAGGCTAAATTGGGTCTCGAGTTCTGGCATGGATCTCATGATCCATGATGTTCCTTCACTTAAATGGGCCTAACTTACTCATCTTAAGCCCAATTAAGGCATATGATACCTTGTTGGAAAGCTTATTCAGAGGCCCTTAATTTGGTTAGGGTTAGGATTAATAAGCATAAATAGCAGTTTACATCCGCATAAGCCAGAGAAAGACGAAAATTAGACAACTTTTACAATCAATTGTTTTTGCTTTTACATTATTGGGCTATTATTGCTAAACATTGTTAATTTTCGGATTTTTCACTCATCCCGACCTTGTTGCCTTGAGAGCATAACTATAGCTACGAGATATCGGATTTTGGTGATCTTGTTGTCCCTATAAAGATAAGGAAGAGACCTACAATTTCATGTTTCACAAGAATTCTCAAACTAGTCCAAATTCAAGGCTAAATTGGGTCCCGAGTTCCTCGGAACGGATTAGTGAGCTCTCCAAGATGTTCCTTCATTTAAATGGGCCTAACTTACTCATCTTAATCCCAATTAAGGCATACGATACCTTGTTGGAAAGGTTATTCAGAGGCCCTTAATTTGGTCTAGGGTTAGGTCAGGATTAATAACCATAAATAGCAGTTTACAGCCGCACAAGTCAGAGAGAGACGAAAATTATACAACTTTTACAATCATTGTTTTTACTTTTACATTATTGGGCTTAATTGCTAAACATGGTTAATTTTTAGATTTTTCACTCATCCTGACCTTGTTCTCTTGCGCAGAGCATAACTAGAGCTACATATATAGGATTTTGGTGATCTTGCCGTCCCTAGAAAGATAAGGAAGAGTCCTACAATTTCAGGTTTCACAAGAATGTTCAAATTAGGCCAAAATCAAGGCTAAATTGGGTCCCGAGTTCTCTCGAGCGGATTAGTGCGTTGTCCATGATGCTCCTTCACTTAAATGGGCCTAACTTACTCATCTTAAGCCCAATTAAGGCATATGATACCTTATTGGAAAGCTTATTCAGAGGACCCTTAATTTGGTCTAGGGTTAGGTCATGATAATAACATAATTGCAGTTTAAATAGCAATTTAAATTAGCACAATCTTACAATCATTGTTTTTGCTTCTACGTTATTGGGCTTAATAGCTCAACATTGATAATTTTCGGATAATTCACTTATACTGACCTAGTTGCCTTGTGCAGAGCATCACTATTGCTACAGATAGCGGAGTGTGGAGATCTTGTTGTCCATAGAAAGATAAGGAAGAGACTTACAATTTAAAGTTTCACAAGAATTTTCAAATTAGGCCTAAATCAAGCAAAAATTGGGTCCCGGATCGTGGATGCTTAGTCCACGATGTTCCTTCACTTAAATGAGCCGAACTAACTCATCTGAAGCCCAATTAAGGCATATGATGCCTTGTTGGAAAGCTTATTCAAGGGCCCTTAATTTGGTCTAGGGTTAGGTCAGGATTAATAAGCATAAATAGCAGTTCACAGCCACACAAGCCAGAGAGAGACGGAAATTAGACAACTTTTACAATCATTGTTTTTGCTTTTACATTATTGGGCTTAATTGCTAAACATTGTTAATTTTCGGATTTTTAACTCATCCTGACCTTGTTGCCTTGCGCAGAGCATAACTGGAGCTACAGATATCGGATTTTGGTGATCCTACAATCCCTAGAAAGATAAGGAAGAGACCTACAATTTCAGGTGTCACAAGAATTGTCAAATTAGGCCAAAATCAAGGCTAAATTGGGTCCCGAGTTCTCTGGCGCGGATCAGTGCGCAGTCCATGATGTTCCTTCACTTAAATGGGCCTAACTTACTCATCTTAAGCCCAATTAAGGCATATGATACCTTGTTGGAAAGCTTATTCAGAGGCCCTTAATTTGGACTAGGGTAAGGTCTGGATTAATAAGCATAAATAGCACTTTAAAGCGGCACAAGCCAGTGAGAGACGAAAATTAGACAAATTTTTCAATCATTGTTTCTGCTTTTACATTATTTGGCTTAATTTCTAAACATTGTTAATTTTCAGATTTTTCACTCATCCTGACCTTGTTGCCTTGCACGGAGCATAACTAGAGATAAAGATAACGGATTTTGGTTATCCTCTTGTCCCTAGAAAGATTAGGAAGAGACCTACAATTTCAGGTTTCATAAGAATTATCAAATTAGGCCAAAATCAAGGCTAAATTGGGTCCCGATTTCTCTGGCGCGGATCAGTGCGCAGTCCATGATGTTCCTTCACTTAAATGGGCCTAACTTACTCATATTAAACCCAATTATGGCATATGATACCTTGTTGGAAAGCTTATTCAGAGGTCCTTAATTTGGTCCAAGGTTAGGTCAGGATTAATAAGCATAAATAGCAGTTTACAGCCGCACAAGCCAGAGAGAGACGAAAATTAGACAACTTTTACCATCATTGCTTTTGCTTTTACATTATTGGGGTTAATTGATAAACATTGTTAATTTTCGGATTTTTCCCTCATCGTGACCTTGTTGCCTTGCACAAGGCATGACTTGAGCTACAAATATCGGATTTTGGTGATCTTGCTGTCCCTAGAAAGACAAGGAAGAGACCTACAATTTCAAGTTCACAACAATTGCCAAATTATTCCAAAATCAAGGCTAAATTGGGTCCCGAGTTCTCTGGCACGGATTAGTGTGCAGTCCATGATATTCCTTCACTTAAATGGGCCTAACTTACTAATCTTAAGCCCAATTAAGGCATATGATACCTTGATGGAAAGCTTATTCAAAGGCCCATAATTTGGTCTTGGGATAGGTCAAGATTAATAAGCATAAATAGTAGTTCACAGCCGTACATGCCAGAGAGAGACGGAAATTAGAGAACTTTTACAACCATTGTTTTTGCTTTTACATTATTGGGCTTAATTGGGATTAATTGCTAAACATTGTTAATTTTTGGGTTTTTCACTCATCCTGACCTTGTTGCCTTGCACAGAGCATAACTCGAGCTACAAATATCGGATTTTGGTGATTTTTCAGTTCCTAGAAAGATAAGGAAGAGACCTACAATTTCAGGTTTCACATGAATTGTCAAATTCGGCCAAAACCAAGGCTAAATTGGGTCCCGAGTTCTCCGGCATGGATATCGTGTGCAGTCCATGATATTCCTTCACTTAAATGGGCCTAACTTACTAATCTTAAGCCCAATTAAGGCATATGATACCTTGATGGAAAGCTTATTCAAAGGCCCATAATTTGGTCTTGGGTTAGGTCAAGATTAATTAGCATAAATAGCAGTTTACAGCCGCATAAGCCAAAGAGAGACGGAAATTAGACTACTTTTACAATTATTGTTTTTGCTTTAACGTTATTGGCATTAATTGCTAAACATTGTTAATTTTGGATTTTTCACTCATCCTCGACCTTGTTGCCTTGCGCAGAGCATAACTTGAGCTATAGATATCGGATTTTGGTGATTTTTCAGATCCTAGAAAGATAAGGAAGAGACCTACAATTTCAGGTGTCACATGAATTGTCAAATTAGGCCGAAATCAAGGCTAAATTGGGTTCCGAGTTCTCTGGCGCGGATCTGTGTGCAGTCCATGATGTTCCTTCATTTAAATGGGCCTAACTTACTCATCTTAAGCCCAATTAAGGCATATGATACCTTGTTGGAAAGTTTATTCAGAGGCCCTTAATTTGGTCTAGGGTTAGGTTATGATTAATAAGCATAAATAGCAGTTTACAGCCGCACAAGCCAGAGAGAGATAGAAATTAGACAACTTTTACAATCATTGTTTTTGCTTTTACATTATTGGGCTTAATTGGGCTTAATTGTTAAACATTATTAATTTCTGGATTTTTCACTCATCCTGCCCTTGTTGCCTTGCGCAGAGCATAACTAGAGCTACGGATATCGGATTTTGGTGATCTTGATGTCCCTAGGAAGATAAGGAAGAGACCTACAATTTCAGGATTCACAAGAATTGTCAAATCAGGCCAAAATCAAGGCTAAATTGGGTCCCTAGTTCTCTGGCATGGATCAGTGCACTGCCCATGATGTTCCTTCACTTAAATGGGCCTAACATACTCATCTTAAGCCCAATTAAGGCATATGATACCTTCTTGGAAAGCTTATTCAGAGGCCCTTAAGGTTAGGTTTAATAAGCATAAATAACAGTTTACAGCCGCACAAGCCAGAGAGAGATGGAAATTAGACAACTTTTACAATCATTGTTTTTGCTTTTACATTATTGGGCTTAATTGGGTTTAATTGCTAAACATTGTTCATTTTCGGATTTTTCACTCATCCTGACCTTGTTTCTTTTCGTAGAGCATAACTAGAGCTACATATATCGGATTTTGGTGATGTTGTTGTCCCTAGAAAGATAAGGAAGATACCTACAATTTCAGGTTTCAAAAGAATTGTTAAATTAGGCCAAAATCAAGGCTAAATTGGGTCTCGAGTTCTCTGGCATGGATCAGTGCGCAGTCCTTGATGTTCCTTCACTTAAATGGGCCTAACTTACTCATCTTAAGCCCAATTAAGGCATATGATACCTTGTTGGAAAGCTTTTTCAGAGGCCCTTAAGGTTAGGATTAATAAGCATAAATAACAGTTTACAGTCGCATAAGCCAGAGAAAGACGAAAATTAGACAACTTTTATAATCAATGTTTTTGCTGTTACATTATTGGGTTTAATTGGGCTTAATTGCTAAACATTGTTAGTTTTCAGATTTTTCACTCATCCTGACCTTGTTGCCTTGCGCAGAGCATAACTATTGCTACAGATATTGGATTTTGGTGATCTTGTTGTCCCTAGAAAGATAAGGAAGAGACCTACAATTTCATGTTTCACAAGAATTCTCAAACTAGTCCAAATTAAAGGCTAAATTCGGTCCCGAGTTCCCTGGAACGGATCAGTGAGCAGTCCAAGATGTTCCTTCATTTAAATGGGCCTAACTTACTTACCTTAAGCCCAATTAAGGCATATGATACCTTGTTGGAAAGCTTATTCAGAGGCCCTTAATTTGGTCTAGGGTTAGGTCATGATTAATAAGCATAAATAGCAGTTTACAGGCGCACAAGCCAGAGAGAGACGAAAATTATACAACTTTTACAATCATTGTTTTTACTTTTACATTATTGGGCTTAATTGCTAAACATGGTTAATTTTTAGATTTTTCACTCATCCTGACCTTGTTCTCTTGCGCAGAGCATAACTAGAGCTACATATATAGGATTTTGGTGATCTTGCCGTCCCTAGAAAGATAAGGAAGAGTCCTACAATTTCAGGTTTCACAAGAATGTTCAAATTAGGCCAAAATCAAGGCTAAATTGGGTCCCGAGTTCTCTGTCGCGTATCAGTGCGTTGTCCATGATGCTCCTTCACTTAAATGGGCCTAACTTACTCATCTTAAGCCCAATTAAGGCATATGATACCTTATTGGAAAGCTTATTCAGGGACCCTTAATTTGGTCTAGGGTTAGGTCATGATTACTGAGTTTAAATAGCAATTTACAGTAGCACAATCTTAAATAGCTCTAGTTATTGGGCTTAATTGCTAAACATTGTTTATTTTCGGATTTTTCACTAATCCTGACCTTGTTGCCTTGCGCAGAGCATCACTAGAGCTACACATATCGGATTTTGGTGATCTTGCTGTCCATAGAAAGATAAGGAAGAGACCTACAATTTAAAGTTTCACAAGAATTGTCAAATTAGGCCAAATGCCAGGAAAAATTGGCACGGATCAGTGCTTAGTCCATGATGTTCCTTCACTTAAATGAGCCGAACTAACTCATCTGAAGCCCAATTAAGGCATATGATGCCTTGTTGGAAAGCTTATTCAAGGGCCCTTAATTTGGTCTAGGGTTAGGTCAGGATTAATAAGCATAAATAGCAGTTCACAGCCACACAAGCCAGAGAGAGACGGAAATTAGACAACTTTTACAATCATTGTTTTTGCTTTTACATTATTGGGCTTAATTGCTAAACATTGTTAATTTTCGGATTTTTAACTCATCCTGACCTTGTTGCCTTGCGCAGAGCATAACTAGAGCTACAGATATCAGATTTTGGTGATCTTATTGTCCCTAGAAAGATAAGGAAGAGACCTACAATTTCAGGTGTCACTTGAATTGTCAAATTTGGCCGAAATCAAGGCTAAATTGGGTCCCGAGTTCTCTGGCGCGGATTTGTGTGCAGTCCATGTTGTTCCTTCATTTAAATGGTCCTAACTTACTCATCTTAAGCCCAATTAAGGCATATGATACATTGTTGGAAAGCTTATTCAGAGGCCCTTAATTTGGACTAGGGTAAGGTCTGGATTAATAAGCATAAATAGCACTTTAAAGCGGCACAAGCCAGTGAGAGACGAAAATTAGACAAATTTTTCAATCATTGTTTCTGCTTTTACATTATTTGGCTTAATTTCTAAACATTGTTAATTTTCAGATTTTTCACTCATCCTGACCTTGTTGCCTTGCACGGAGCATAACTAGAGCAACAGATAACGGATTTTGGTTATCCTCTTGTCCCTAGAAAGATTAGGAAGAGACCTACAATTTCAGGTTTCATAAGAATTATCAAATTAGGCCAAAATCAAGGCTAAATTGGGTCCCGATTTCTCTGGCGCGGATCAGTGCGCAGTCCATGATGTTCCTTCACTTAAATGGGCCTAACTTACTCATATTAAACCCAATTATGGCATATGATACCTTGTTGGAAAGCTTATTCAGAGGCCCTTAATTTGGTCCAAGGTTAGGTCAGGATTAATAAGCATAAATAGCAGTTTACAGCCGCACAAGCCAGAGAGAGACGAAAATTAGACAACTTTTACCATCATTGCTTTTGCTTTTACATTATTGGGGTTAATTGATAAACATTGTTAATTTTCGGATTTTTCACTCATCGTGACCTTGTTGCCTTGCACAAGGCATGACTTGAGCTACAAATATCGGATTTTGGTGATCTTGCTGTCCCTAGAAAGACAAGGAAGAGACCTACAATTTCAAGTTCACAACAATTGCCAAATTATTCCAAAATCAAGGCTAAATTGGGTCCCGAGTTCTCTGGCACGGATTAGTGTGCAGTCCATGATATTCCTTCACTTAAATGGGCCTAACTTACTAATCTTAAGCCCAATTAAGGCATATGATACCTTGATGGAAAGCTTATTCAAAGGCCCATAATTTGGTCTTGGGATAGGTCAAGATTAATAAGCATAAATAGCAGTTTACAGCCGCATAAGCCAGAGAAAGACGAAAATTAGACTACTTTTACAATTATTGTTTTTGCTTTTACATTATTGGGCTTAATTGGGATTAATTGCTAAACATTGTTAATTTTTGGATTTTTCACTCATCCTGACCTTGTTGCCTTGCGTAGAGCATAACTTGAGCTACAAATATCGGATTTTGGTGATTTTTCAGTTCCTAGAAAGATAAGGAAGAGACCTACAATTTCAGGTTTCACATGAATTGTCAAATTAGGCCGAAACCAAGGCTAAATTGGGTCCCGAGTTCTCTGGCATGGATCTGTGTGCAGTCCATGATATTCCTTCACTTAAATGGGCCTAACTTACTAATCTTAAGCCCAATTAAGGCATATGATACCTTGATGGAAAGCTTATTCAAAGGCCCATAATTTGGTCTTGGGATAGGTCAAGATTAATTAGCATAAATAGCAGTTTACAGCCGCATAAGCCAGAGAAAGACGGAAATTAGACTACTTTTACAATTATTGTTTTTGCTTTAACGTTATTGGCATTAATTGCTAAACATTGTTAATTTTTGGATTTTTCACTCATCCTGACCTTGTTGCCTTGCGCAGAGCATAACTTGAGCTATAGATATCGGATTTTGGTGATTTTTCAGATCCTAGAAAGATAAGGAAGAGACCTACAATTTCAGGTGTCACATGAATTGTCAAATTAGGCCGAAATCAAGGCTAAATTGGGTTCCGAGTTCTCTGGCGCGGATCTGTGTGCAGTCCATGATGTTCCTTCATTTAAATGGGCCTAACTTACTCATCTTAAGCCCAATTAAGGCATATGATACCTTGTTGGAAAGTTTATTCAGAGGCCCTTAATTTGGTCTAGGGTTAGGTTATGATTAATAAGCATAAATAGCAGTTTACAGCCGCACAAGCCAGAGAGAGATAGAAATTAGACAACTTTTACAATCATTGTTTTTGCTTTTACATTATTGGGCTTAATTGGGCTTAATTGTTAAATATTATTAATTTCTGGATTTTTCACTCATCCTGACCTTGTTGCCTTGCGCAGAGCATAACTAGAGATACAACTATCGGATTTTGGTGATCTTACTGTCCCTAGAAAGATAAGGAAGAGACCTACAATTTCTGGTTTCACAAGAATTGTCAAATTAGGTCAAAATAAAGGCTAAATTGGGTCCCGAGTTCTCTGGCGCGGATCAGTGCGCAGTCCATGATGTTCCTTCACTTAAATTGGCATAACTTACTCATTTTAAGCCCAATTAAGGCATATGATACCTTGTTGGAAAGCTTATTCAGAGGCCCTTAATATGGTCTAGGGTTAGGTCAGGATTAATAAGGATAAATAGCAGTTTATAGCTGCACAAGCCAGAGAGAGACAGAAATTATACAACTTTTTCAATCATTGTTTTTGCTTTTACATTATTGGGCTTAATAGCTAAACATTGTTAATTTTCGGATTTTTCACTCATCCTGACCTTGTTGCCTTGCGCAGAGCATAACTTGAGATACAGATATCGGATTTTGGTGATCTTGTTGTCCCTAGAAATATAAGGAAGAGTCCTACAATTTCAGGTTTCACAAGAACTGTCAAATTAGGCCAAAATCAAGGCTAAATTGGGTCCCGAGTTCTCTGGCGTGGATCAGTGCACAGTCCATGATTCTCCTTCACTTAAATTGGCATAACTTACTCATCTTAAGCCCATTTAAGGCCTACGATACTTTGTTGGAAAGATTTTTCAGAGGCCCTTAATTTGGTCTAGGGTTGGGTCGGGATTAATAAGCATAAATAGCATTTTACAGCCACACAAGCCAGAGAGAGACGAGAATTAGACAACTTCTACAATCATTGTTTTTGATTTTACATTATTGGGCTTAATTGCTAAACATTGTTAACTTTCGGATTTTTCACTCATCCCGATCTTGTTGCCTTGTGCAGAGCATAACTGGACCTGCAGATATCGGATTTCTGTGATCTTGCTGTCCCTAGAAAGATAAGGAAGAGACCTACAATTTCAGGTTTCACAAGAACTGTCAAGTTAGGCCAAAATCAAGACTAATTTGGGTCCCTAGTTCTCTGGCGCGAATCTGTGCGCGGTCCATAATGTTCCTTCACTTAAATGGGCCTAACTTACTCATCTTAACCCCAATTTAGGCATATGATACCTTGTTGGAAAGCTTATTCAGGGTCCCTTAATTTGGTCTACGGTTAGGTCAGGATTAATAAGCATAAATAGCAGTTTACAGCTGCACAAACCAGAGAGAGATGAAAATTAGACAACTTTTACGATCATGGTTTTTGCTTTAACATTATAGGGCTTAATTGGGCTTAATTGCTAAACATTGTTTACTTTCGGATTTTTCACTCATCCTGACCTTGTTGCCTTGCGCAGAGTATAACTGGAGCTACAGATAACGGATTTTGGTGATCTTGCTGTCCCTAGAAACATAAGGAAGAGTCCTACAATTTCATGATTCACAAGAACTGTCAAATTAGGCCAAAATCAAGGCTAAATTGGGTCCCGAGTTCTCTGGCACGGATCAGTGCGCAGTCCATGATGTTCCCTCACTTAAATTGGCCTAACTTACTCATCTTAAGCCCAATTAAGGCATGTGATACCTTGTTGGAAAGCTCTTTCAGAGGTCCTTAATTTGGTCTAGGGTTAGGTTGGGATTAATAAGCATAAATAGCAGTTTACAGTCGCACAAGCCAGAGAGAGAAGAAAATTAGACAACTTTTACAATCATTGTTTTTGATTTTACATTATTGGTTTGAATTGCTATACATTGTTAACATTCGGATTTTTCACTCATCCTGACCTTGTTGCCTTGCGCAGAGCATAACTGGAGCTACAGATATCGGATTTCTGTGATCTTGCTGTCCCTAGAAACATAAGGAAGAGACTTACAATTTCAGGATTCACAAGAATTGTCAAATTAGGCCAAAATCAAGGCTAAATTGGGTCCCGAGTGTTCTGGCGCACATCAGTCCACAGTCCATGATGTTCCTTCACTTAAATGGGCCTAACTTACTCATCTTAAGCCTAATTAAGGCATATGATACCTAGTTGGAAAGCTTATTCAGAGGCCCTTAATTTGGTCTAGGGTTAGGTCAGGATTAATAAGCATAAATAGCAGTTTACAGCTGCACAAGCCAGAGAGAGACAGAAATTAGACAACTTTTAAGATCATTGTTTTTGCTTTAACATTATAGGGCTTAATTGGGCTTAATTGCTAAGCATTGTTAACCTTCGGATTTTTCACTCATCCTGACCTTGTTGCCTTGCGCAGAGCTTAACTAGAGCTACAGATATCGGATTTCTGTGATCTTGCTGTCCCTAGAAAGATAAGGAAGAGACCTATAATTTCAGGTTTCACACGAGCTGTCAAATTAGGCCAAAATCAAGGCTAAATTGGGTCCCGAGTTCTCTGGCGGGGATCAGTTCGCAGTCCATGATGTTCCTTCACTTAAATTGGCCTAACTTACTCATCTTAAGCCCAATTAAGGCTTAAGATACCTTGTTGGAATGCTTTTTCAGAGGCCCTTAATTTGGTCTAGGGTTAGGTCGGGATTAATAAGCATAAATAACATTTTACAGCCGCACAAGCCAGAGAGAGACGGAAATTAGACAACTTCTACAATCATTGTTTTTGCTTTTACATTATTGGGCTTAATTGCTAAACATTGTTAACCTTCGGATTTTTCATTCATCCTGACCTTGTTGACTTGCGCAGAGCTTAACTAGAGCTACAGATATCGGATTTCTGTGATCTTGCTGTCCCTAGAAAGATAAGGAAGAGACCTACAATTTCAGGTCCACACGAACTGTCAAATTACTCCAAAATCAAGGTTAAATTGGGTCCCGAGTTCACTGGCGCGGATCAGTGCGCAGTCCATGATGTTCCTTCACTTAAATTGGCCTAACTTACTCACCTTAAGCCCAATTAAGGCATATGATACCTTGATGGAAAGCTTATTCAGAGGCCCTTAATTTGGTCTTGGGTTAGGTCAGGATTAATAAGCATAAATAGCTGTTTACAGCAGCACAAGCCAGAGAGAGACAGAAATTATTCAACTTTTTCAATCATTGTTTTAACTTTTACATTATTGGGCTTAATAGCTAAACATTGTAAATTTTCAGATTTTTCACTCATCCTGACCTCGTTGCCTTGCACAGAGCATAACTAGAGCTACAGATATCGAATTTTGGTGATCTTGTTGTCCCTAGAAAGATAAGGAGGAGACCTGCAATTTCAGGTTTTCCAAGAATTGTCAAATTATTCAAAAATCAAGGCTAAATTGGGTCCCGAGTTCTCTAGCACGGATCAGTGCGCGATCCATAATGTTCCTTCACTTAAATGGGCCTAACTTACTCATCTTAACACTAGTGGAAATAATGTAATATACGGGAACGTTTTATGTCAGTTGACCATATGTTTGACGTTAAAAATGAGGTGGTGGCAGTTTTGTAAATATTAAATCACTATTTACGTCAGTTGTTTAATGAACTGACGTTAAATGTGATTTGCAATAATTATTAACACTTTTAACGTCAGTTTTTTATACAACTGACGTTAACTATGTGATTTTTACTTCAGTTAAATAAATAACTGACGTATATAATCCTATATCCCTAACTCATTCCTATCTTTCTTTCGTTGTCATCTCCCTGTTGTCACTCTTAACACAGATCACTCCATATAGTGCAGTTTATTTCTAAACTTTTTTTTTAAAACAAGTTTATTTTTAATATTAATTAATTATCTTGAATTAGTAAACAAATTCTTGTGCAAATTAAAATAAATAAACACTTAACATAAAACAAGTTATATATGTATAATCAAATCGTATCTCATTGAAGCGATTCATAAGTTACAATTACATGATTAAAAGATAAAAAATTTATGCAACATAGCCCTAAAATATAAAAAAGTTTCTGCTTCAACATCATTTTCTTCTCAGTCCTGTCCTCAGAAACTCCATTGGATGCATCTCCTCCCTCACTTGAATTCCTTGATGCATCATCTTGAATCCACAGTCACTTGCTGCCAAAGCGGAGTGAACGGGATGACGGGGATGAAATAAAGTGAGGGAATCACATTACGTGATTCACCCAACCTTACCATCCATGTTACATGATTTACTCAACTCAGAACTTTTTTGACCATTAAGACAGAGACCTTTAAATCTAGGTATAGGAAGAAATAACAAAATCTCAAATATGATAAAGGCATACTGTGAAGGAATAGAAAACGCACGAAATATAGGGGAAAAGAAGAGGGGGGGTGTAATACAGACTGATACAGAAGAATGATACTTTATATAGAGAAGAGAAACTCCCTGATTTTCTTGAAAACTGATTATAAACTTAATGCTCATTAAGAGGATTAAGTTACAAGGTGCATGGATAAGTAGCACAGTAGTCATGGGTAAGTGGCACAGTAGTCAAAGAAATGAATGTTTTTGTAGAAACTTATACACTTTTAACATCAGTTGTCTTCAACAACTGACATTAAAAGTGTTTTTAAATAAAAAATATTTATTTTTAATGTCAGTTGTTTAATACAACTGACGTTAAACAATGACTTTTAACGTCAGTTGTTTAAGACAACTGACGTTAAAGAAATGACTTTTAACGTCAGTTGTTACAAACAACTGACGTAAAATGTTGTTTTATTTTTGGTTTTTGATTATAACGTTTACACCCGCGCGCCTTCTTCACTTCGCTCTGTACGTCTCTGTTCTTCTCTTTTCATCACGCTCACGCTCACTCTCACTCTCACTCTCACTCTCACTCTGCCCTAATCGCGAGCTCATCTCCACCGCAACCACCGCGAGGGCTTCTTCGCCAGCACCGCGAGGTACACTCTTAACCCTAACTCTGTCTTTCCCGCTCATTCTTTGCAATAACTTGACATCTCTCTTTCCCCTTCCCGTGCACTAACTCTCCTTGCCCCTCGGCTCTTAGTAACCACATCGAACGTTGGCCACCACTCGAGCTCCCCTCCCCACCACCACGCGAGCACCTATTTCTGGTGAGTCTTTAGGGCACATTTTTTTATTTTTGGTTTTGAGTGTATGTTGAAACTGTAGTCTTTGTAGTTGAAACTTGAAACTGTGAGTTTGAGTTGTTTGGAATGTCTCTATTTCTGGTCGTGGGTTTTGTGTTTTCTCTTGTTTTTCTTCTGCTATCATGACCTATTTCAAAATGGGAAGAAATTTAGAGTTGCTTGTAGCATATGACATCAACAATATATTGCTCATTGGAATTCTGTTTTGTTAATTTATCTTCATCTGCTTATTTCTTTTATGTCTTAAGAAACCTGAAAATGGTGTAAATTTGAAATAACTTTTAAACTCCTTGGATATATGTTTTGTATATCTACAGAACCTATCTAGTTATGGATCGTAGTTGGATGGTTTGTAAGCGCACTAGTGCTGAGTATTTGAAGGGGGTGGGAGAATTTATAGAATTTGCTCAAAGGAATGTTCCTAATAGTAATGGAATGTTCTGTTGTCCTTGTGTCAAGTGTTTGAATATGAGGAAATGTACGGTGAAGTATATACGTACTCATTTGATTTGTGAAGGGATTTGCTTGAGTTATACAAGAAGGATATGGCATGGTGATGTGTTGTTGAGTAGTATGGCAAGTGTCTCCCAAAGTGAGGACATTGACGTAGATATGGAGGATGATCGAGTAGAGGACATGATCCGTGATATTGGACAAGAATCTTTTCATCGAGCTCATGTGTATGATAGGTTGTACAGTGATGCGGACAAGCCTTTATATCCAGGGTGTACTACTCATACACGGTTGTCGGCGGTGGTAAAATTGGTTTGTGTGAAGGCGAAAAATGGTTGGACCGATAAAATCTTCACGGAATTGCTTGAAGTGTTGAAAGACTTTTCCTGGGAGGACAACACGTTGCCTGACCGTAACTATGAGGCCAAGAAGGTATTATGTCTGATGGGTATGGAGTATAAGAAGATACATGCATGCCCCAATGATTGCATTTTGTACACCGGTGTTCATGAAGACAATCACGATTGCCCCAAATATGGGTTATCACGATACAAAGTGAAGGGTGGTGATGATGATGATGATCTTGATGATGTGAGAAAAAAGGGTCCTCCTGCGAAGGTGTTGTGGTATCTTCCAATAATTCCAAGGTTCAAGCGATTGTTTGCCAATGCGAAAGATGCGAAGAATCTTAGATGGCATAATGATGAGAGGAAACGTGATGGAAAGGTTCGTCATCCTTCTAATTCTATGCAATGGAAGAATATTGATACCATGTTTCCGGATTTCGTCGATGAGCCAAGAAACCTAAGGCTTGGACTTGCTACGGATGGAATGAATCCTTATTGTAACATGAGTAGTATTCATAGTTCATGGTCTGTTCTGTTGATAATTTACAACCTGCCCCCTTGGTTGTGCATGAAGCGCAAATACATGATGTTGTCTATGATGATTTCGGGCCCAAAGCAACCGGGAAATGACTTAGATGTTTATCTAAGTCCCTTGATTGAAGACTTGAAAACACTGTGGGTGGAAGGTGTTGATGTAGTTGATGGGTATTCTCATGATACTTTCAAGCTTCGTGCCATGTTATTTTGCACCATCAACGACTTTCCAGCTTACGGTAACTTGTCCGGGTACAGTGTCGAGGGGCATAAAGCATGCCCTTGAAATAGACAACTATAAACACGAGAAGGGGGGTTGAATTGTGTTTATCAGAATCTTAGTCAAAGCTGAAATCTTTTTCAAACAGAAGGCTGGGTTTGGACGAGTGAAAGAAAACAGGATGGACGGGTGAATGTCACACACACACAACTCGACAGATGCAAGAAAAACTAAAGCAATTAAAGAGTTTAAGGGAAGAGAGATTGACACAATGATTTATCCTGGTTCACTCTTTAAATCAAAGAGCTACGCCCAGTCCTTGGCAGCACCAAGATTTATCCACTATAACTGATAAGGTTACAGACTCAAGTATTATTTGCACACCTAGCCTCTTCAGGCTCAAGACAAGTATTATTTGCACACCTAGCCTCTTCAGGCTCACTCTAGTTTGTTTGAGAGATTGCGTTTGTAATAAATACAGTTTCTCATAGACAGATCTTTCACTAACACTCAGAGAGTGGTTTAAATGTAAGGTTCAGGAAAGTCTGCGTAATAACTTCAAAATGATTGAAGAGTAAAGAATGAAAGAATGAAGAAATAAATGAGCAGAGTAATGGCGTTTTAATGTAGTGTGTATTCTCTGTCTTCATCTTCAAAGGCTTCTATATTTATGGACTTCAAACATTTTGGACCCGTTGGAGACATCCCCTCAGATGTTGGCTTCAAGGTGAACTTCATTAATTGCAATAGAGCTGTTCTGAGTAGTCATTAATGCAATAGAGTCATTCTGGGCAGCCATAAATGCAATAGAGCCGTTGGTTGTATTCTAACCCGAAGGACCATGGCTTTATTCATCGTGCTACAGCCATATCTAAGTTGAGCAGATAGCTTTTTGTACTTTACTGAGTACACTTCCTTTTCTGTGTAAGGACCAGAGGTACTAGGGAATAAAGCACTTTGGAAGCATCCTTTAACTGGTCTTTGGTTCTGATTATCCAAGGTTGCTTGAGGGAGAGCTTCTGATCTTTCTTGATAATCGTGAAACTGAGTAGAAGAACTTCAAGTCTCTTTCTGGCTTTTGAAAGACGATTCTGATAACCCTCAAGGGAATTCGCGTTCATAAAATAATCACGTCCTTCAGTCATTTGAGTTTTCATTCAGGCCAGTGGACGAGCTCCATATCAAGGACTCAGCAAGTCCAAAGACTGGTGGACGAGCGCTTCTATCACCTTTAGTAGACGAGAGCCTTTGTTACTTTACTAGACGAGAGCCTCAGTTAGTCTGGTGGACGAGAGTCTCAGTTATTCTAGTGGACGCGGTCCTCAGTTGCTTTACTGGACGAGAGTCCCAGCCACAACCTTGGACGGATTCATTCTGACCTTGATGGACGAGCTTCAATTGCCATGTCATTGGACGAGCCATAACCTTAGTGGACGCGCTGTTCTGATACTTTGTTGGACGCGCTGTTCTGATACTTTGTTGGACGCGCTGTTCTGATACCTTCAGTAGACGCGGCCTTCTGATACTTTCAGTGGACACGGCCTTCTTGTATTTTTAATGGACGCGGCCTTCTTGTAATTTTAATGGACGCGACCTTCTTGTATTTTTAATGGACGCGGCCTTCTTGTAATTTTAATGGACGCGACCTTCTTGTATTTTTAATGGACGCGGCCTTCTTTCTCTTGCGTTTTGGACGTGCGCTTCAAACACTCAGTGCTGGACGTTTGTTTAGAAACACTTGTGTGTTGGACGGGAGTTTTTATCTTCAAACAGTTTTGAACGAATGATTCTCTTATTTAATCTGCACACTTGATAGATAGGTTAGCAACCAATATGAAGGTTAATTAAATCATTAACCAATGTTTAGTTTCATCAAAACTTAGGGAAATGCACATCGGACATTTTAGAGACTTAACAGCCCTATATGTGAAGAAGGCACATGCTACACTCAGTTGCATCATGGAAAGAAGATGGTTTACCTTGGGCATCGGAGATTTCTTAGACGTGATCACCCATATCGTAAGATGAAAAAAGCTTTTAATGGATGCCAAGAGACAGAAGAAGCTCCCGCGACCTTAATTGGAGAGCAGGTTTATCAGAGGGTAAAGGGCATCGATGTTATATTCGGCAAGTCCAAAAAGAAAGGTAAAGCTGTTGAGAAAAGCATATGGAAGAAGAGGTCGATATTCTTTGATCTTCCATACTGGCGCAAGCTTGATGTCAGACACTGCATTGATGTGATGCATGTGGAGAAAAATGTGTGTGATAGTGTGATCGGGACGCTTCTCAACATTCAGGGCAAGACAAAGGATGGTGTGAATGCTCGTCTCGACCTCGTTGCTATGGGTATACGAGAGCAGTTAGCTCCAGTTGTTGAGGATGGTAAACGGACTTATTTGCCGCCAGCATGTCATACTTTGTCAAAAAAGGAGAGACAAAGTTTCTGCGGGTGTCTTCAGGGAATCAAAGTTCCACATGGTTACTCTTCAAATATGAAGAGGCTTGTCTCTAGTGATCTTAAATTAGTTGGCTTAAAGTCTCATGATTGTCACATCTTGATGCAACAACTTATGCCCTTTGCTATTCGTGGTATTGCTCCAAAAAATGTGAGACATACCATTACTCGGTTGTGCTCATTCTTCAATTCTATATGTAGCAAAGTCGTTGACCCCCATATGTTGGATGACTTGGAAGTTGAGGCTGCTACAATCTTGTGCCAATTGGAGATGTATTTTCCTCCTTCCTTTTTCGACATAATGGTTCACTTAATTGTTCATTTGGTGAGGGAGATTAGATTATGTGGGCCGGTTTTTCTGAGATGGATGTACCCAGTTGAGCGCTACATGAAGATCTTGAAAGGGTACGTGAAGAACCCTCATCGTCCGGAAGCATCTATTGTTCAAAGGTATGTTGCAGAAGAAGCTATGGAGTTTTGTTCGGACTACCTTCATAACACGGATCCTATAGGGGTTCCTAATCCTCGGCATGATGAGATAAGATGTCAAGGTAAGGGTACAGATGGCTTAAGAATTAATAGCAAGGGTCGGGAGGAAGTGCTTCAAGCACATTTGTATGTATTGGACAACATCGATTCTGTTCAACCTTTCTTATTTGAACATAAAAGAAAAGTCAATCAAGAAAACCCTCGAATGAGCGAAAGGTGGTTGTTGAACAAGCATAACAAGACTTTCTTACCATGGTTCAAGGAATAAATGCTTAAGGATGGTAGTACTACTTCTGATGACGTAAGATGGCTAGCACGTGGGCCTAGCTTCAACGTCATATGTTGGAGCGGATACGACATCAGTAACTTTTCCTTTTATACAAAGGAACAAGATAACAAGAGTACCATGCAAAATAGTGGGGTTATGATCGTGGCCGAAGCAATGCACTTCTCTAGTGCAAAGGACACAAAACCCATTAAAGCACCGACATCTTACTTTGGATATATTGAAGATATTTGGGTGCTCGATTACACTAAGCTTACGGTGCCGGTTTTTAAATGTAAGTGGGTTGATAGTAACGGTGGTGTACAAACCGATGAATTGGGATTCACATTGGTAGACCTCATCAAGTTAGGTCATATAAATGAGCCTTTCATAATGGCTTCCTAAGCAAAACAAGTGTTCTACATCACTGATCCTTCTAACAAAAGGTTGTTCGTCGTTCTCCAAGGAAAAAGCATGTATAATGGTAGTGATGAAAATCAAGATTCAAATCTTGATATTCCCGAGACTCCTTCTTTTTCAACAAACATGCCTACTATAATTGAGGAGACACAGGTGGACAATGTACATCCACTCGTGATGATCATCACGAAGGGATATTGATATAGGTAGTTTAAACTTAGTATACATTTATTTTTATTTATACTTCTGTATTTATTTTTAGTTATAACCTATGGTAATAAATATATATTGTTTCTGAACAGGCATACATATGGATCAGTCGGATGGCCCACATGCACGGGAGGACACTGTGGGGCCTACGTAGGACCAGATCGCGCCTACGCCTGATTCTAGTGTAAGTTTTCATGTTACATACTATCTTTAGTTCTTCTTTTTAATGTAAGTTTATAATGTTACAACCCTCTATTTTATCATTTTTTTTGTCCATACAGACATCACAGGCTTATAGGAAACGGGGTAGAGGAGCCACGACTTTGAAGAAACTAGAGAAGGCCAGGCAAAGCGGACAGAAGCTTGAGGTGTGCTTCGATGCTAATCTAAATCCCCAGGGACCCCGTGCTAAAGAATTTAAAAAGTGGGTGTTTCTACAAGCGAAACAGCATGTTAGCATCAACTACAACCAATGGAATGACGTTCCACAGAACGTTAAGGATCAGATTTGGGAGGCTATCACGGTATTTTACCTTTACATTCTTTTGATTTACATTATTAGATAATTATCCGAGTTATAATCCATCCAGTTGTTATGTATTTAATGTGTTGGTAGCTTGGACTGTGCCAAATGACGAGGATCATCGTAAGAAATGTATGAAAATGGTATCAAAGCGTTGGAATGGGTTCAAGCATGATCTTACCAGGTACTATGTATCTGGTAAGA
The DNA here is from genome assembly GCA_030762895.1 of Sophora flavescens. NCBI lineage: Eukaryota > Viridiplantae > Streptophyta > Magnoliopsida > Fabales > Fabaceae > Sophora > Sophora flavescens. The sequence continues at coordinate 826,344 of JAUPTC010000013.1, forward strand.
AGTGGCTTGATAAGATGTTCTCGGATTATCCCTGGATTGATCAGGATACTTGGGATATGTTTGCTAGGAGTCGACACGATGGAGAATTTCAGGTTGGTTGATTAAGTTAATTTTGTATGCTTCTTATAGATCATTTAACTGTATTTAATTATGTGTTTTTGTTTGAATAGGCTAAGGCAGAGAAGGGTCGGCAGAATCAGGCGAAGAACGTCCATCACGACACCATGTCTCAGGGTGGGTACGAGACTCGGATCGAGGAGATGATGGCGGATAGGCTGAGGGTGAAGCAGGAAGAGCACTCAGCTAGGATAGAAAGAGGAGACGTGCCTGAGGGCACACCATTAAGTCCTCCATCGGACATCGACTGCGAGGATGTCTGGTTAGCCGGCCGCATGACAAAGACGAGATCTTTTAAAGTTGATGCCACTCGCGAAGTGGCAGATAAGATTGTAAGTAAATGATTAACTTCATTTCAATTGATATTTGTATAGATATTTTTAACACTTTTCACTTGCACGTTTTTTCATTTTTTTCATTGTAGATGGATCTTAAAGCACAATCCTCCCAGGGCTCATTCGTCCCTTCTGGATGGCGGGACGTCTTGATGACTGCTCTAGGCAAGAAAGACCATCCTGGTCGGGTTATCGGTGTTCCCGGGAACGTGACCATCAAAGAATATTATGGCAAGTCTGCTTCACGAAAGCGGGTGGTCGATGAAGCATAAATTTTGGATGACATGACTCAGCAGCTCATCTCCAACCCTGTTATTACAACGCATCTGATGCAAAGCTTACTATCCAACCCAGAATTCAAGCAGGCGCTTCCTAGAGAGCTTTCCTCCGTCGGTTCATCCCAGGACACCGCAGGGCATGCCAACCCTTCACATGTGAGCACAAAAGAGAGTTATAGTAGGGCACATGTGGAGGACGATGAGTTGGCAGCTAGGGAGCGGGAGTTGGAAGTCCAACGCCATGAGCTTGAGTTGGAAATGAAAAGGCGTGAGCTTGAGTTGGACTTCAAACGACGTGAGCTCGAAATGTTAACAAAGGTATGTATTCATTATTAATGTCCAAATTAGTCAAATAATTACTTGTGTTTTTTTTAATTATCAATAACTTATTTATTTTATTTTTCTTAAATTGAAGGCCAAGTCGACGTCGGTGTCGCTGTCACCTGTCACTCGTTTGTTCTCACTTGGTAAGGATTATGCGTTTGAGATTTTTGAATGTCCATTGGAGCACGATGGATGGGTGTCACGCCCAAATCAACAAAGGATATTTTCCTTCTGTGGTGAAGATCTCGGGCACGCCTGCAGAGATAACGTCTGGATGGCCAGCACGGTTTTGAGTCTCTGGTGCACGTAAGTTAATTTTAATTTTATAACTTATTTATTTTTGGTATTTTTCCATTTAATAATTTATTTTAATTTCAATATATATATATTATGTAATTAACATCCACACCTTTTCATATCTTAGGTATCTCCATCGTCTTCAGCTTGATAAGGGCGTTGCATCAGTTTACGGCTTCTTAGATCCGTCAATCCTTGTGCCCCAATTCTTTGCTGGCGATGCATTTAGTAAATACATAGGGAACATGATTGGAGACAATCGGAAAGAATTATATCTGGCTCCCTACTGTATGAATAACCATTGGCAGTTGTTCGTACTTCACCCGTATAGGCATGCTGTCATATTCTTATGCTCTCTCCACCAAAACCTGCCACAGGAGGTGGTGGAAGCTGTAAATACGTAAGTAACTAATCTTAAATTTAATTTAAGTTTTAATATCAGTTGTTTTTAGTTTATTACACACATGATATATGAATTTGTTAATTGACATGATTATTTGTTTATGATAGCGCGCTGAAGGTGAGTAGCATAAGTTGCGCCAACGGGAGAGGTAGGACTTCTAAGGCTAAAGGAAATCCCTAATGGATCATCCTCAAGGTTTGGTAGTTTATTTATCAAATAATTAATATTATAATTACTAATTTATATGTATATTTAACTGACATTGAAATTAATTTTGTTTGTAGTCTCGATTTCAACCTGACGGGTGGTCGTGCGGCTATTATGTGATGCTTCATATGCTGAACATAGTCTCTGCATCTATTACGGATGGATGGAAGAAGGTAATATTTAAACAACTTGTTAAATTTTATATTATAGTTTTGGTGATGACTTGCGTTAATGTTATTGTTATTATTTGAACGTGTGTAGGCATTTAACGACTAATCGCCTCTTCAAAAAGATGAGTTTAGAGACTTGAGGATGCGCTTTGCAGAATTCTTCTTCAAGTATGTGGCTGAAAAAGGAATTGACAAGATACCTCCGCAATACTTAGATGAATAGTTTTTTTGTTAGACTTTAGAAACTAATTAATAACATGTATATATATCTACTTAGATTGGTAGTTTTGTTTTTAGACATTAGAGACTAAAATTTATATATTTATACTTGTAGATAGTTATGTTTTTCCTATACATGGGTTTTGGTTTTAAGTCCCCCCATTGTTCCTTTGTATATTTCTTTTCTTTTTGTTAATATTGAAATTTAAGGGTAGTGTTTGCAATTCTGTAATGTGTGTGATATTCTGTGTTACTGGAATATTTACCGAATGCAGGGATAGCTGAGGGTAGTGATAATTTAAAACTGAATTTAAAAAAAAATCTATTAACGTCAGTTGTATCAAATAACTGACGTTAATAGTATTTTATAAAATATACAATAGACTATTAACGTCAATTGTATTAGGAAACTGACGTTAAAAATAAAACATTTAACGTCAGTTCTTTAACACAATTGACGTTAGTTTGAACAACATTAACGTCAGTTGTGTTAAAGAACTGACGTTAATAGTTTATATTTAACGTCAGTTGTTTAAACAACTGACGTTAAAATATTAACTATTAACGTCAGCTGTATTAACGTCAGACAATATTCTGACGTATAAAATCAATTTTAACTGATGTAAAAAGCACTTATTGCACTAGTGTAAGCCCAATTTAGGCATATGATACCTTCTTGGAAAGCTTATTCAGGGGCCCTTAATTTGGTCTAGGGTTAGGTCAGGATTAATATGCATAAATAGCAGTTTACAGCTGCACAAGCCAGAGAGAGATGATAATTTGACAATTTTTACAATCATTGTTTTTGCTTTAACATTATAGGGCTTAATTGGGCTTAATTGCTAAACATTGTTAACTTTCGGATTTTTCACTCATCCTGACCTTGTTGCCTTGCGCAGAGCATAACTAGAGCTACATATATAGGATTTTGGTGATCTTGCTGTCCCTAGAAAGATAAGGAAGAGATCTACAATTTCGGGATTCACGAGAATTGTTAAATTAGGCCGAAATCAAGGCTAATTTGGGTCCCGAGTTCTCTGGCGCGGATCAGTGCGCAGTCCATGATGTTCCTTCACTTAAATGTGCCTAACTTACTCATCTTAAGCCCAATTAAGTCATATGATACCATGTAGGAAAGCTTATTCAGAGGCCCTTAATTTGGTGTAGGGGTAGGTCAGGATTAATAAGCATAAATAGCATTTTATAGCCGCACAAGACAGAGAGAGCCGAAAATTAGACAACTTTTACAATCATTGTTTTTGCTTTTACATTATTGGGCTTATTTGGGCTTAATTGCTAAACATTGTTAATTTTCGGATTTTTCACTCATCCTGACCTTGATGCCTTGCGCAGAGCATAACTAGAGCTACAGATATCGGATTTTGGTGATCTTGCTGTCCCTAGAAAGATAAGGAAGAGTCCTACAATTTCAGGTTTCACAAGAATTGTCAAATTTGGCCAAAGTCAAGGCTAAAGTGGGTCTCGAGTTCTCTGGCGCGGATCAGTTCGCAGTCCATGATGTTCCTTCACTTAAATGGGCCTAACTTACTCATCTTAAGCCCAATTAAGGCATATAACACCTTGTTGGAAAGCTTATTCAGAGGCCCTTAATTTGGTATAGGGTTAGGTCAGGATTAATAAGCATAAATCGCAGTTTCCAGTCGCACAATCCAGTGAGAGACGGAAATTAGACAACTTTTACAATCATTGTTTTCACTTTTACATTATTGGGCTTAATTGGGCTTAATTGCTAAACATTGTATATTTTCGGATTTTTCACTCATCCTGACCATGTTGCCTTGCGCAGAGCATAACTGGGGCTACAGATATCGGATTTCTGTGATCTTGCTGTCCCTAAAAAGATAAGGAAGAGACCTACAATTTCAGGTTTCACAAGAACTGTCAAATTAGGCCAAAATCAAGGCTAAATTGGGTCCCGAGTTCTCTGGCGTGGATCAGTGCGCAGTCCATGATGTTCCTTCACCTAAATTGGCCTAACTTACTCATCTTAAGCCCAATTAAGTCGTGTGATACCTTGATGGAAAGCTTATTCAGAGGCCCTTAATTTGGTCTTGGTTAGGTCTGGATAAATAAGCATAAATAGCAGATTACAGCAGCACAATTCAGAGAGAGACGGAAATTATACAACTTTTTCAATCATTGTTTTTTCTTTTACATTATTAGCCTTAATAGCTAAACATTGTAAATTTTCGAATTTTTCACTCATCCTGACCTTGTTGCCTTGCGCAGAGCATAACTAGAGCTATAGATATCGGATTTTTTTGATCTTGCTGTCCCTAGAAAGATAAGGAAGAGACCTACAATTTCAGGATTTCCAACAATTGTCAAATTAGGCAAAAATCAAGGCTAAATTAGGTCCCGAGTTCTCTGGCGCGGATCACTGCGCGGTCCATAATGTTCCTTCACTTAAATGGGCCTAACTTACTCATCTTAAGCCCAATTAAGGCATATGATACTTTGTTGGAAAGCTTATTCAGAGGCCCTTAATTTGGTCTAGGGTTAGGTCAGGATTAATAAGCATAAATAGCAGTTTACAGCTGCATAAACCATTGAGAGACAGAAATTAGACAACTTTTACAATCATTGTTTTTGCTTTTACGTTATTTGGCTTAATTGGCTTTAAATGCTAAACATTGTTATTTTTCGGATTTTTCACTCATCCTGACCTTGTTGCCTTGCGTAGAGCATAAATATAGCTACAGATATCGGATTTTGCTGATCTTGCTATCCCTAGTAAGATAAGGAAGAGGCCTACAATTTCTGGTTGCACAAGAATTGTCAAATTAGGCCAAAATCAAGGCTAAATTGGGTCCCGATTTCTCTCGAGCGGATCAGGGCATAGTCCATTTTGTTCCTTCACTTAAATGGGCCTAACTTACTCATCTCCAAGCGAGAGAGAGAGGGAAATTAGACAAATTTTACAATCATTGTTTTTACTTGTACATTATTGGGCTTAATTGGGCTTAATTGCTAAACATTGTTAATTTTCGGATTTTTCACTCATCCTGACCTTGTTACCTTGCACAGAACATAACTAGAGCTACAGATATCGGATTTTGGTGATCTTGCAGTCTCAAGAAAGATAAGGAAGAGACCTACAATTTCGGGTGTCACAAGAATTGTCAAATTAGGCCAAAATCAAGGCTAAATTGGGTCCCGAGTTCTCTGGCGCAGATTAGTGTGCAGTCCATGATGTTCCTTCACTTAAATGGGCCTAACTTACTCATCTTAAGCCCAATTAAGGCATATGATACCTTTTTGGAAAACTTATTCAGAGGCCCTTAATTTGGTCTTGGGTTAGGTCAGGATTAATAAGCATCAATAGCAGTTACAGCTACACAAGCCAGAGAGAGATGGAAATTAGATAACTTTTACAATCATTGTTTTTGCTTTAACATTATAGGGCTTAATTGGGCTTAATTCCTAAACATTGTTAACTTTCGGATTTTTCACACATCCTGACCTTGTTGCCTTGCACGAAGAATAACTAGAGCTACAGATATCAGATTCCTGTGATCTTGCTGTCCCTAGAAAGATAAGGAAGAGACCTACAATTTCAGGTTTCACATGAATTGTCAAATTAGGCCAAAAGCATGGCTACCCGAGTTCTCTGCCGCGGATCGGTGCGCAGTCCATGATGTTCCATCACTTAAATGGGCCTAACTTATTCATCTTAAGCCCAATTAAGGCATATGATACCATGATGGAAAGCTTATTCAGAGGCCCTTAATTTGGTCTTGGGTTAGGTCAAGATTAATAAGCATAAATAGAAGTTTACATCCGCACAAACCAGAGAGAGACGGAAATTATACAACTTTTTCAATCATTGTTTTTGCTTTTACATTATTGAGCTTAATTGCTAAACATAGTTAATTTTCGGATTTTTCACTCATCCTGACCTTGTTGCCTTGCACATAGCATAACTAGAGCTACAAATATCGGATTTTGGTGATCTTGCTGGCCCTAGAAAGATTAGGAAGAGACCTACAATTTCAGGTTTTCCAAGAATTGTCAAATTAGGAAAAAATAAAACCTAAATTGGGTCCCGAGTTCTCTTGCATGGATCAGTGTGAGGTACATAATGTTTCTTCACTTAAATGGGTCTATCTTACTCATCTTAAGCCCAATAAAGGCATATGATACTTTGTTGGAAAGCTTATTCAGAGGCCCTTAATTTGGTCTAGGGTTAGGTCAGGATTAATAAGCATAAATAGCAGTTTACAGCTGCACAAACCATTGAGAGACAGAAATTAGACAACTTTTACAATTATTGTTTTTGCTTTTATGTTATTTGGCTTAATTGGCTTTAAATGCTAAACATTGTTATTTTTCGGATTTTTCACTCATCCTGACCTTGTTGCCTTGCGTAGAGCATAAATATAGCTACAGATATCGGATTTTGCTGATCTTGCTGTCCCTAGTAAGATAAGGAAGAGGCCTACAATTTCTGGTGGCACAAGAATTGTCAAATTAGGCCAAAATCATGGCTAAATTGGGTCCCGAGTTCTCTGGCACGGATCAGTGTGCAGTCCATGATATTCCTTCACTTAAATGGGCCTAACTTAGTAATCTTAAGCCCAATTTAGGCATATGATACCTTGTTGGAAAGCTTATTCAGAGGCCCTTAATTTGGTCTAGGGTTAGGTCGGGACTAAAAAGCATAAATAGCAGTTTACAGCCGCACAAGCCATAGACAGACGGAAATTAGACAACTTTTACAATCATTGTTTTTGCTTTTACATTATTGGGCTTAATTGCTAAACATTGTTATTTTTCGGATTTTTCACTCATCCTGACCTTGTTGCCTTGCGCAGTGCATAACTAGGGCTACAGATATCGGATTTTGGTGATCTTGCTGTCCCTAGAAAGATAAGGAAGAGACCTACAATTGTCAAATTAAGCCCAAATCAACGCTAAATTGGGTCCCGAGTTCTCTAGTGTGGATTATTGTGCAGTCCATGACGTTCCTTCACTTATATGGGCCTAACTTTCTCATCTTAAGCCCAATTAAGGCATATGATACCTTGTTGGAAAGCTTATTCCGAGGCCCTTAATTTGGTCTAGGGTTAGGTCAGTATTAATAAGCATAAATAGCAGTTTACAGCCGCACAAGCCAGAGAGAGACGGAAATTAGACAACTTTTACAATCATTGTTTTTGCTTTTACATTATTGGGCTTAATTGGGCTTAATTGATAAACATTGTTAATTTTCGGATTTTTCACTCATCCTGACCTTGTTGCCTTGCACAGAGCATAACTAGAGCTATAAGTATCGGATTTTGGTGATCTTGCTGTCCCTAGAAAGATAAGGAAGAGTCCCACAATTTCAGGTTTCCCAAGAATTGTCAAATTAGGCCAAAATCAAGGCTAAATTGGGTCCCGAGTTCTATGGCGCGGATCAGTGCACAGTCCATGATGTTCCTTCACTTAAATGGGCCTAACTTACTCATCTTAACCCCAATTAAGGCATATAATACCTTGTTGGAAAGCTTATTCAGAGGCCCTTAATTTGGTAAAGGGTTAGGTCAGGATTAACAAGCATAAACAGCAGTTTACAGCCGCTCAAGTCAGAGAGAGACGGAAATTAGACAACTTTTACAATCATTGTTTTTGCTTTTACATTATTGGGCTTAATTGCTAAACAATGTTAATTTTCGGATTTTTCACTCATCCTGACCTTGTTGCCTTGCGCAGAGCATAACTAGAGCTAAAGATATCGGATTTTGGTGACCTTGCTGTCCCTAGAAAGATAAGGAAGACACCAACAATATCAGGTGTCAAAAGAATTGTCAAATAGGCCAAAATCAAGGCTATATTGGGTCCCGAGTTCTCTGGCACGGATCAGTGCGCAGTCCATGATATTCCTTCACTTAAATGTGCCTAACTTACTCATCTTAAGCCCAATTAAGGCATATGATACCTTGTTGGAAAGCTTCTTCAGAGGGCCTTAATGTGGTCTAGGGTTAGGTCAGGATTAATAGGCATAAATAGCAGTTTACAGCCGACAAGCCAGAGAGAGATGGAAATTATACAACTTTTACAATCATTCTTTTTGCTTTTACAATATTGGGCTTAATTGGGCTTAATTGCTAAACATTGTTAATTTTCGGATTTTTCACTCATCCTGACCTTGTTTCCTTGCGCAGAGCATAACTAGAGCTACAGATATCGGATTTTGGTGATCTTGCTGTCCCTAGAAAGATAAGGAAGAGTCCTACAATTTCCGGTTTCCCAAGAATTGTCAAGTTAGGCCAAAATCAAGGCTAAATTGGGTCCCGAGTTCTCTGGTGCGGATCAGTGCGCAGTCCGTGATGTTCCTTCACTTAAATGGGACTAACTTACTCATCTTAAGCCCAATTAAGGCATATAATACCTTGTTGGAAAGCTTATTTAGAGGCCCTTAATTTGGTATAGGGTTAGGTCACGATTAATAAGCATAAATAGCAGTTTACAGCCGCACAAGCCAGAGAGAGATGGAAATTAGACAACTTTTACAATCATTGTTTTTGCTTTTACTTTTTTGGGATTAATTGCAAAACATTGTTAATTTTCGGATTTTTCACTCATCCTGACCTTGTTGCCTTGCACAGAGCATAACTAGAGCTACAGATATCGGATTTTGGTGATCATGATGTCCCAAGAAAGATAAGGAAGAGACCTACAATTTCTGGTTTCAAAAGAATTGTCAAATAGCCCAAAATCAAGGCTAAATTGGGTCCCGAGTTCTTTAGCGCGGATCAGTGCATTGTCCATGATGTTCCTTCACTTAAATGAACCTAACTTACTCATCGTAAGCCCAATTAAGGCATATGATACCTTGTTGGAAAGGTTATTCAGAGGCCCTTAATTTGTTCTAGGGTTACGTCAGGACTAATAAGCATAAATAGCAGTTTACAGCCGCACAAGCCTGAGACAGACGGAAATTATACAACTTTTACAATCATTGTTTTTGCTTTTACATTAATGGGCTTAATTGCTAAACATTGTTATTTTTCGGATTTTTCACTCATCCTAACCTTGTTGCCTGGCGCAGAGCATAACTAGAGCTACAGATATCGGATTTTGGTGATCTTGCTGTCCCAAGAAAGATAAGGAAGAGACCTACAATTTCAGGTTCAAAAGAATTGTCAAATAGCCCAAAATCAAGGCTAAATTGGGTCCCGAGTTATCTGGCGCGGATCAGTGCGCTGTCCATGATGTTCATTCAATTAAATGGGCCTAACTTACTCATCGTAAGCCCAATTAAGGCATATGATACCTTGTTGGAAAGCCTATTCCGAGGCCCTTAATTTGTTCTAGGGTTACGTCAGGATTAATAAGCATAAATAGCAGTTTACAACCGAACAAGCCAGAGACAGACGGAAATTAGACAACTTTTACAATCACTGTTTTTGCGTTTACATTATTGGGCTTAATTGGGATTAATTGCTAAACATTGTTATTTTTCGGATTTTTCACTCATCCTGACCTTGATGCCTTGCGCAGAGCATAACTAGGGCTACAGATATCGGATTTTGGTGATCTTGCTGTCCCTAGAAAGATAAGGAAGAGACCTACAATTGTCAAATTAGGCCCAAATCAAGGCTAAATTGGGTCCCGAGTTCTCTGGCGTGGATTAATGTGCAGTCCATGATGTTCCTTCACTTAAATGGGCCAAACTTACTCATCTTAAGCCCAATTAAGGCATATGATACCTTGTTGGAAAGCTTATTCCGAGTCCCTTAATTTGGTCTAGGGTTAGGTCAGTATTAATAAGCAGAAATAGCAGTTTACAGCCGCACAAGCAAGAGAGAGACGGAAATTAGACAACTTTTACAATCATTGTTTTTGCTTTTACATTATTGGGCTTAATTGGGCTTAATTGATAAACATTGTTAATTTTCGGATTTTTCACTCATCCTGACCTTGTTGCCTTGCACAGAGCATAACTAGAGCTATAGATATCGGATTTTGGTGATCTTGCTCTCCCTAGAAAGATAAGGAAGAGTCCTACAATTTCAGGTTTCAAAAGAATTGTCAAATAGGCCAAAATCAAGGCTATATTGGGTCCCGAGTTCCCTGGCGCGGATCAGTGCGCAGTCCATGATGTTCCTTCACTAAAATGTGCCTAACTTATTCATCTTAAGCCCAATTAAGGCATATGATACCTTGTTGGAAAGCTTATTCCGAGTCCCTTAATTTGGTCTAGGGTTAGGTCAGTATTAATAAGCAGAAATAGCAGTTTACAGCCGCACAAGCCATAGACAGACGGAAATTAGACAACTTTTACAATAATTGTTTTTGCTTTTACATTATTGGGCTTAATTGGGCTTAATTGCTAAACATTGTTAATTTTCGGATTTTTCACTCATCCCGACCTTGTTGCCTTGCACAGAGCATAACTAGAGCTACAGATATCGAATTTTGGTGATCTTGCTGTCCCTAGAAAGATAAGGAAGAGTCCTACAATTTCCGGTTTCACAAGAATTGTCAAGTTAGGCCAAAATCAAGGCTAAATTGGGTCCCGAGTTCTCTGGCGCGGATCAGTGCGCAGTCTGTGATGTTCCTTCACTTAAATGGGCCTAACTTACTCATCTTAAGCCCAATTAAGGCATATGATACCTTGTTGGAAAGCTTATTCAGAGGCCCTTAATTTGGTGTAGGGTTAGGTCACGATTAATAAGCATAAATAGCAGTTTACAGCCGCACAAACCAGAGAGAGACGGAAATTAGACAACTTTTACAATCATTGTTTTTGCTTTTACTTTATTGGGATTAATTGCAAAACATTGTTAATTTTTGGATTTTTCACTCATCCTGACCTTGTTGCCTTGCACAGAGCATAACTAGAGCTACAGATATCGGATTTTGGTGATCATGCTGTCCCAAGAAAGATAAGGAAGAGACCTACAATTTCAGGTTTCAAAAGAATTGTCAAATAGCCCAAAATCAAGGCTAAATTGGGTCCCGTGTTCTCTAGCGCGGATCAGTGCGCTGTCCATGATGTTCCTTCACTTAAATGAACCTAACTTACTCATCGTAAGCCCAATTAAGGCATATGATACCTTGTTGGAAAGCCTATTCAGAGGCCCTTAATTTGTTCTAGGGTTACGTCAGGATTAATAAGCATAAATAGCAGTTTACAGCCGCACAAGCCAGAGACAGATGGAAATTAGACAACTTTTACAATCATTGTTTTTGCTTTTACATTATTGGGCTTAATTGCTAAACATTGTTATTTTTCGGATTTTTCACTCATCCTGACCTTGTTGCCTTGCGCAGAGCATAACTAGAGCTACAGATGTCGGATTTTGGTGATCTTGCTGTCCCTAGAAAGATAAGGAAGAGAGCTACAATTTCAGGTTTCACAAGAATTGTCAAATTAGGCCCAAATCAAGGCTAAATTGGGTCCCGAGTTCTCTGGTGTAGATCAGTGAGCAGTCAATGATGTTCCTTCACTTAAATGGGTATAACTTACTCATCTTAAGCCCAATTAAAGCATATGATACCTTGTTGGAAAGCTTATTCAGAGACCCTTAATATGGTCTAGGGTTAGGTCAGGATTAATAAGCATAAATATCAGTTTACAGCCGCACAAACCAGAGAGAGATGGAAATTAGATAACTTTTACAATCATTGTTTTCGCTTTTACATTATTGGACTTAATTGGGATTAATTGCTAAACATTGTTAATTTTCGGATTTTTCACTCATCCTGACCTTGTTGCCTTGCGCAGAGCATAACTAGAGCTACAGATATCGGATTTTGGTGATCTTGCTGTCCCTAGAAAGATAAGGAAGAGTCCTACAATTTCAGGTGTCCCAAGAATTGTCAAATTAGGCCAAAACCAAGGCTAAATTGGGTCCCGACTTCTATGGTGCGGATCAGTGCACAGTCCATGATGTTCCTTCACTTAAATGGGTATAACTTACTCATCTTAAGCCCAATTAAGGCATATAATACCTTGTTGGAAAGCTTATTCAGAGGCCCTTAATTTGGTATAGTGTTAGGTCACTATTAATAAGCATAAACAGCAGTTTACAGCCGCACAAGCCAGAGAGAGACGGAAATTAGACAACTTTTACAATCATTGTTTTTGCTTCTACTTTATTGGGCTTAATTGCTAAACTTTGTTAATTTTCGGATTTTTCACTCATCCTGACCTTATTGCCTTGCGCAGAGCATAACTGGAGCTAAAGATATCGGATTTTGGTGATCTTGCTGTCCCTAGAAAGATAACGAAGAGACCTACAATTTCAGGTTGGAAAAGAATTGTCAAATAGGCCAAAATCAGGGCTATATTGGGTTCCGAGTTCTCTGACGCGGATCAGTGCGCGGTCCATGATGTTCCTTCACTTAAATGTGCCTAACTTACTCATCTTAAGCCCAATTAAGGCATATGATACCTTGTTGGAAAGCTTATTCAGAGGCCCTTAATTTGGTCAAGGGTTAGGTCAGTATTAATAGGCATAAATAGCAGTTTACAGCCGCACAAGCCAGAGAGAGACGGAAATTAGACAACTTTTACAATCATTGTTTTTGCTTTTACAATATTGGGCTTAATTGCTAAACATTGTTAATTTTCGGATTTTTCACTCATCCGGACCTTGTTGCCTTGCGCAGAGCATAAATCGACCTACAGATATCGGATTTTGGTGATCTTGCTGCCCCTAGAAAGATAAGGAAGAGTCCTACAATTTCCGGTTTCCCAAGAATTGTCAAGTTAGGCCAAAATCAAGGCTAATTGTCCCGAGTTCTCTGGCACGGATCATTGCGTAATCTGTGATGTTCCTTCACTTAAATGGACCTAACTTGCTCATCTTAAGCCCAATTAAGGCATATAATACCTTTTTGGAAAGGTTATTCAGAGGCCCTTAATTTGGTATAGGGTTAGGTCAGGATTAATAAGCATAAACAGCAGTTTACAGCCGCGCAAACCAGGGAGAGACGGAAATTAGACAACTTTTACAATCATTGTTTTTGCTTTTACATTATTGGGTTTAATTGCTAAACATTGTCAATTTTCGGATTTTTCACTCATCCTGACCTTGTTGCCTTGCGCAGAGCATAACTAGAGCTAAAGATATCGGATTTTGGTGATCTTGCTATCCCTAGAAAGATAAGGAAGAGCCCTACAATTTCAGGTTTCAAAAGAATTGACAAATAGGCCAAAATAAAGGCTATATTGGGTCCCGAGTTCTCTGGCGCGGATAAGTGCGCAGTCCATGATGTTCCTTCACTTAAATGTGCCTAACTTCCTCATCTTAAGCCCAATTAAGGCATATGATACTTTGTTGGAAAGCTTATTCAGAGGCCCTTAATTTGATCAACGGTTAGGTCAGGGTTAATAGGCATAAATAGCAGTTTACAGCCACATAATCCAGAGAGAGACGAAAATTAGATAACTTTTACAATCATTGTTTTTGCTTTTACAATATTGGGCTTAATTGGGCTTAATTGCTAAACATTGTTAATTTTCGGATTTTTCACTCATCCTGACCTTGTTGCCTTGCGCAAAGCATAACTAGAGCTACAGATATCGGATTTTGGTGATCTTGCTGTCCCTAGAAAGATAAGAAAGAGTCCTACAATTTCCGGTTTCCCAAGAATTGTCAAGTTAGGCCAAAATCAAGGCTAAATGTCCCGAGTTCTCTGGCGCGGATCTGTGCGCAATCTGTGATGTTTCTTCACTTAAATGGACCTAACTTACTCATCTTAAGCCCAATTAAGACATATAATACTTTGTTGGAAAGGTTATTCAGAGGCCCTTAATTTGGAATAGGGTTAGGTCATGATTAATAAGCATAAATAGCAGTTTACAGCCACACAAGCCAGAGAGAGATGGAAATTAGACAACTTCTACAATCATTGTTTTTGCTTTTACATTATTGGGCTTAATTACAAAACTTTGTTAATTTTCGGATTTTTCACTCATCCTGACCTTGTTGCCTTGCACAGAGCATAACTAGAGCTACAGATATCGGATTTTGGTGATCATGCTGTCCCAAGAAAGATAAGGAAGAGACCTACAATTTCAGGTTCAAAAGAATTGTCAAATAGCCCAAAATCAAGGCTAAATTGGGTCCCGAGTTCTCTGGCACCGATCAGTGCGCTGTCCATGATGTTCATTCACTTCAATGGGCCTAACTTACTCATCGTAAGCCCAATTAAGGCATATGATACCTTGTTGGAAAGCCTATTCCGAGGCCCTTAGTTTGTTCTAGGGTTACGTCAGGATTAATAAGCATAAATAGCAGTTTACAGCCGCACAAGCCAGAGACAGACGAAAATTAGACAACTTTTACAATCATTGTTTTTGCTTTTACATTATTGGGCTTAATTGGGCTTAAATGCTAAACATTGTTATTTTTCGGATTTTTCACTCATCCTGACCTTGTTGCCTTGCGCAGAGCATAACTAGGACTACAGATATCGGATTTTGCTGATCTTACTGTCCCTAGAAAGATAAGGAAGAGACCTACAATTGTCAAATTAGGCCCAAATCAAGGCTAAATTGGGTCCCGAGTTCTCTGGCGTGGATTAGTGTGCATTCAATGATTTTCCTTCACTTAAATGGGCCTAACTTACTCATCTTAAGCCCAATTAAGGTATATGATACCTTGCTGGAAAGCTTATTCCGAGGCCCTTAATTTGGTCTAGGGTTAGGTCAGTATTGATAAGTATAAATAGCAGTTTACAGCTGCACAAGCCAGAGAGAGACTGAAATTAGACAACTTTTACAATCATTGTTTTTGCTTTTACATTATTGGGCTTAATTGGGCTTAAATGCTAAACATTGTTAATTTTCGGATTTTTCACTCATCCTGACCTTGTTACCTTGCGCAGAGCATAACTAGAGATATAGATATCGGATTTTGGTGATCTTGCTGTCCCTAGAAAGATAAGGAAGAGTCCTACAGTTTTTGGTTTCCCAAGAATTGTCAAATTAGGCCAAAGTCAAGGCTAAATTGGGTCCCGAGTTCTATGTCACGGATCAGTGCGCAGTCCATGATGTTCCTTCACTTAAATGGGCCTAACTTACTCATCTTAAGCCCAATTAAGGCATATAATACCTTGTTGGAAAGCTTATTCAGAGGCCCTTGATTTGGTATAGGGTTAGGTCAGGATTAATAAGCTTAAACAGCTGTTTACAGCTGCACAAGCTTTAGAGAGACGAAAATTAGACAACTTTTACAATCATTGTTTTTGCTCTTACATTATTGGGCTTAATTGCTAAACATTGTTAATTTTCGGATTTTTCACTCATCCCGACCTTGTTGCCTTGCGCAGAGCATAACTAGAGCTATAGATATCGGATTTTGGTGATCTTGTTGTCCCTAGAAAGATAAGGAAGAGACCCACAATTTTAGGTTTCAAAAGAATTGTCAAATAGGCCAAAATCAAGGCAATATTGGGTCCCGAGTTCTATGGCACGGATCAGTGCGCAGTCCATGATGTTCCTTCACTTAAATGTGCCTAACTTACTCATCTTAAGCCCAATTAAGGCATATGATACCTTGTTGGAAAGCTTATTCAGAGGCCCTTAATATGGTCTAGGGTTAGGTCAGGATTAATAGGCATAAATAGCAGTTTACAGCCGCACAAGCCAGAGAGACGGAAATTAGACAACTTTTATAATCATTGTTTTTGCTTTTACAATATTGTGCTTAAATGGGCTTAATTGCTAAACAATGTTAATTTTCGGATTTTTCACTCATCCTGACCTTGTTTCCTTGCGCAGAGCATAACTAGAGCTACAGATATCAGATTTTGGTGATCTTGATGTCCCTAGAAAGATAAGGAAGAGTCCTACAATTTCCGGTTTCCTAAGAATTGTCAAGTTAGGCCAAAATCAAGGCAAAAGGGGGCCCCGGGTCCCCCGGGGGGGGAACCACACCCCCCGTTAGGCCAAAACCAAGGCAAAGGGGCCCCGTTTCTGGGGGGGGCTTCTCTTAAATGGGCCTAACTTACTCATCTTAAGCCCAATTAAGGCATATAATACCTTGTTGGAAAGCTAATTCAGAGGCCCTTAATTTGGTATAGGGTTAGGTCACGATTAATAAGCATAAATAGCAGTTTAAGACCTGCACAAGCTTGAGAGCGACGGAAATTAGATAACTTTTACAATCATTGTTTTTGCTTTTACATTATTGGGCTTAATTACTAAACATTGTCAATTTTCGTATTTTTCAATCATCCTGACCTTGTTGCCTTGCGCAGAGCATAACTAGAGCTACAGATATCGGATTTTGGTGATCTTACTGTCCCTTGAAAGATAAGGAAGAGACCTACAATTTCAGGTTTCACAAGAATTGTCAAATTAAGCCAAAATCAAGGCTAAATTGGGTCCGGAATTCTCTGGTGCGGATCAGTGCGCAGCCCATGATGTTCCTTCACTTAAATGGGCCTAACTTACTCATCTTAAGCCCAATTAAGGCATATTATACCTTGTTGGAAAGCTTATTCAGAGGCCCTTAATTTGGTCTAGGGTTAGGTCAGGATTAATAAGCATAAATAGCAGTTTACAGCCGCACAAGCCAGAGAGAGACGAAAATTAGATAACTTTTACAATCATTGTTTTTGCTTTTACATTATTGGGCTTAATTGGGCTTAATTGCTAAACATTGTTAATTTTCCGATTTTTCACATATCCTGACCTTTTTGCCCTGCACAGAGCATAACTAGAGCCAAAGATACCGGATTTTGGTGATCTTGCTGTCCCTAGAAAGATAAGGAAGAGACCTACAATTTCAGGTTTCACAAGAATTGTCAAATTAGGGCAAAGTCAATGCTAAATTGGGTTCCGAGTTCTCTGGCGGGGATTAGTGAGCAGTCCATGATGTTCCTTCACTTAAATGGGCCTAACTTACTCATATTAAGCCCAATTAAGGCATATGATACCTTGTTGGAAAGCTTGTTCAGAGGCCCTTAATTTGGTCTAGGGTTAGGTCAGGATTAATAAGCCTAAATTACAGTTTACAGCCGCACAAGTCAGAGAGAGACGAAAATTTGACAACTTTTACAATCATTGTTTTTCTTTTACATTATTGGGCTTAATTGCTAAACATTGTTAATTTTCAAAATTTTCACTCACCCTGACCTTGTTGCCTTACGCAGAGCATAACTAGAGCTACATATATCGGATTTTGGTGATCTTGCTGTCCCTAGAAAGATAAGGAAGAGACCTACAATTCCAGGTTTCACAAGAATTGTCAAATTAGGCCAAAATAAAGACTAAATTGGGTCCCGAGTTCTCTGGCGTGGATCAGTACGCAGTCCATGTTGTTCCTTCACTTAAATGGGCCTAACTTACTCATCTTAAGCCCAATTAAGGCATATGATACCTTGTTGGTAAGCTTATTCAGAGGCCCTTAATTTGGTCTAGGGTTAGGTAATGATTAATAAACATAAATAGCAGCATACAGCGGCACAAGCCAGAGAGAGACGGAAATTAGATAACTTTTACAATCATTGTTTTTGCTTTTACATTATTGGGCTTAATTACTAAACATTGTCAATTTTCGTATTTTTCAATCATCCTGACCTTGTTGCCTTGCGCAGAGCATAACTAGAGCTACAGATATCGGATTTTGGTGATCTTACTGTCCCTTGAAAGATAAGGAAGAGACCTACAATTTCAGGTTTCACAAGAATTGTCAAATTAAGCCAAAATCAAGGCTAAATTGGGTCCGGAATTCTCTGGTGCGGATCAGTGCGCAGCCCATGATGTTCCTTCACTTAAATGGGCCTAACTTACTCATCTTAAGCCCAATTAAGGCATATGATACCTTGTTGGAAAGCTTATTCAGAGGCCCTTAATTAGGTCTAGGGTTAGGTCAGGATTAATAAGCATAAATAGCAGTTTACAGCCGCACAAGCCAGAGAGCGACGGAAATTAGATAACTTTTACAATCATTGTTTTTGCTTTTACATTATTGGGCTTAATTACTAAACATTGTCAATTTTCGTATTTTTCAATCATCCTGACCTTGTTGCCTTGCGCAGAGCATAACTAGAGCTACAGATATCGGATTTTGGTGATCTTACTGTCCCTTGAAAGATAAGGAAGAGACCTACAATTTCAGGTTTCACAAGAATTGTCAAATTAAGCCAAAATCAAGGCTAAATTGGGTCCGGAATTCTCTGGTGCGGATCAGTGCGCAGCCCATGATGTTCCTTCACTTAAATGGGCCTAACTTACTCATCTTAAGCCCAATTAAGGCATATTATACCTTGTTGGAAAGCTTATTCAGAGGCCCTTAATTTGGTCTAGGGTTAGGTCAGGATTAATAAGCATAAATAGCAGTTTACAGCCGCACAAGCCAGAGAGAGACGAAAATTAGATAACTTTTACAATCATTGTTTTTGCTTTTACATTATTTGGCTTAATTACTAAACATTGTTAATTTTCGGATTTTTCAATCATCCTGACCTTGTTGCCTTGCACAGAGGAGAACTAGAGCTACAGATATCGGATTTTGTTGATATTGCTTTCCCTAGAAAGATAAGAAAGAGACCTACAATTCCAGGTTTCACAAGAATTGTCAAATTAGGCAAAAATGAAGGCTAAATTGGGTCCCGAGATCTCCTGCATGGATCAGTGCGCAGTCCATGGTGTTCCTTCACTTAAATGGGCCTACCTTACTCATCTTAAGCCCAATTAAGGCATATGAAACCTTGTTGGAAAGCTTATTCAGAGGCCCTTAATTTGGTCTAGGGTTAGGTCAGGATTAATAAGCATAAATAGCAGTTTACAGCCGCACAAGCCAGAGAGAGACGAAAATTAGATAACTTTTACAATCATTGTTTTTGCTTTTACATTATTTGGCTTAATTACTAAACATTGTTAATTTTCAGATTTTTCAATCATCCTGACCATGTTGTCTTGCACAGAGGATAACTAGAGCTACAGATATCGGATTTTGGTGATCTTCCTGTCCCTAGAAAGATAAGGAAGAGACCTACAATTTCAGGTTTAACGAGAATTGTCACATTATGTCAAAGTCAAAGCTAAATTGGGTCCCGAGTTCTCTGGCGCGGATCAGTGTGGAGTTCATGATGTTCCTTCGCTTAAATGGGTCTAACTTACTCATCTTAAGCCCAATTAAGGCATGTGATACCTTGTTGGAAAGCTTATTCGGAGGCCCTTAATTTGGTCTAGGGTTAGGTCAGGATTAATAAGCATAAATAGCAGTTTACAGCCGCACAAGCCAGAGAGAGACGGAAATTAGACAACTTTTACAATCATTGTTTTTCTTTTACATTATTGGACTTAATTGCTAAACTTTCTTAATTTTCGGATTTTTCACTCATCCTGACCTTGTTGCCTTGTGCAGAGCATAACTAGAGCTACAGATATCGGATTTTGGTGATCTTGCTCTCCGTAGAAAGATAAGGAAGAGACCTACAATTTCAGGTATCACAAGAATTGTCAAATTAGGCCAAAATCAAGGCTAAATTGGGTCCCGAGTTCTCTGGCGCGGATCAGTGCGCAGTCCATGATGTTCCTTCACTTAAAGGACCTAACTTACTCATCTTAATCCCAATTAAGGCATATGATACCTTGTTGGAAAGCTTATTCAGAGGCCTTTAATTTGGTCTAGGGTTAGATAAGGATTAATAAGCATAAATAGCCGTTTACAGCCGCGCAAGCCAGAGAGAGACAGAAATTAGACAACTTTTACAATCATTGTTTTTGCTTTTACATTATTGGGCTTTATTGCTAAACATTGTTAACTTTCGGATTTTTCACTCATCCTGACCTTGTTGCCTTGCGTAGAGCATAACTAGAACTACAGATGTCGGATTTTGGTGATCTTCCTGTCCCTAGGAAGATATGGAAGAGACCTATAATTTCAGGTTTCACAAGAATTGTCAAATTAGGCCAAAATCAAAGCTAAATTGGGTCCGGAATTCTCTGGCGCGTATCAGTGTGGAGTCCATGATGTTCCTTCGCTTAAATGGGCCTAACTTACTCATCTTAAGCCCAATTAAGGCATATGATACCTTGTTGGAAAGCTTATTCGGAGGCCCTTAATTTGGTCTAGGATTAGGTCAGGATTAATAAGCATAAATAGGAGTTTACAGCCGCACAAGCCAGAGAGAGACCGAAATTAGACAACTTTTACAAGCATTGTTTTTACTTTTACATTATGGGGCTTAATTGAGCTTAATAGCTAAACATTGTTAATTTTCGGATTTACTCATCCTGACCTTGTTGCCTTGCGCAGAGCATAACTAGAGCTACAAATATTGGATTTTGGTGATCTTGCTGTCCCTAGGAAGATAAGGAAGAGACCTACAATTTCAGGTTTCACAAGAATTGTCAAATTGGGTCCCGAGTTCTCTGGAACGGGTCAGTACGCTGTCCATGATGTTCGTTCACTTAAAGGACCAAACTACTCATCTTAAGCCCAATTAAGGCAAATGATACCTTGTTGGAAAGCTTATTCAGAGGCCTTTAATTTGGTCTAGGGTTAGATCAGGATTAATAAGCATAAAGAGCCGTTTACAGTCGCACAAGCCATAGAGATATAGAAATTAGACAACTTTTACAATCATTGTTTTTGCTTTTACATTATTGGGCTAAATTGCTAAACATTGTTAATTTTCGGATTTTTCACTCATCGTGACCTTGTTGCCTTGCACAGAGCATAACTAGAACAACAGATATCGGATTTTGGTGATCTTGCAGTCCCTAGAAAGATAAGGAAGAGACCTATAATTTCAGATTTCAGAAGAATTGTCAAATTAGGCCACAATCAAGGCTAAATTGGGTCCCGAGTTCACTGGCGCGGATCAGTGTGGAGTGGATGATGTTCCTTCGCTTAAATGGGCCTAACTTACTCATCTTAAGCCCAATTAAGGCATCTGATACCTTGTTGGAAAGCTTATTCGGAGGCCCTTAATTTGGTCTAGGGTTAGGTCAGGATTAATAAGCATAAATAGCAGTTTACAGCCGCACAAGCCAGAGAGAGACGAAAATTAGACAACTTTAACAATCATTGTTTTTCTCTTACATTATTGGGTTTAATTGCTAAACATTGTTAATTTTCGGATTTTTCACGCATCCTGACCTTGTTGCCTTGTGCAGAGCATAACTTGAGCTACAAATATCGGATTTTGGTGATCTTGCTCTCCGTAGAAAGATAAGGAAGAGACCTACAATTTCAGGTTTCACAAGAATTGTCAAATTAAGCCAAAATCAAGGCTAAATTGTGTCCCGAGTTCTCCGGCACGAATCAGTGCGCAGTCCATGATGTTCCTTCATTTAAATGGGCCTAACTTACACATTTTAAGCCCAATTAAGGCATATGATACCTTGTTGGAAAGCTTATTCAGAGGCCCTTACAGCCGTACAAGCTAGAGCGAGACGGCAATTAGATAACTTTCACATTATTGGGCTTAATTGCTAAACGTTGTTAATTTATGGATTTTTCACTCATCCTGACCTTGTTGCCTTGCGCAGAGCATAACTAGAGCTACAGATATCTGATTTTGGTGATCTTGCTGTCCCTAGAAAGAAAAGGAAGAGACCTACAATTTCAGGTTTCATAAGAATTGTCAAATTAAGCCAAAATCCAGGCTAAATTGGGTCCCGAGTTCTCTGGTGCGGATCAGTGCACAGTCAATGATGTTCCTTCACTTAAGTGGGCCTAACTGACTCATCTTAAGCCCAATTACGACATATGATACCTTGTTGGAAAGCTTATTCAGAAGCCCTTAATTTGGTTTAGGGTTAGGTCAGGATTAATAAGCATAAATAGCAGTTTACAGCAGCACAAGCCAGAGCGAGACGTAAATTAGATAACTTTTACAATCATTGTTTTTGCTTCTACATTATTGGGCTTAATTGCTAGACGTTGTTAATTTTCAGATTTTTCACTCATCCTGACCTTGTTGCCTTGCGCAGAGCATAAATGGAGCTACAGATATCGGATTTCGGTGATCTTGCTGTCCTTAGAAAGATAAGGAAGAGACCTACAATTTCAGGTGTCACAAGAATGGTCAAATTAGGCCAAAATCAAGGCTAAATTGGGTCCCGAGTTCTCTGGCGCGGATTAGTGCGCAATCCAAGATGCTCCTTCACTTAAATGGGCCTAACTTACACATCTTAAGCCCAATTAAGGCATATGATACCTTGTTGGAAAACTTATTCAGAGGCCCTTAATTTGGTCTTGGGTTAGGTCATGATTAATAAGAATAAATAGCAGTTTACAGCCGCACAAGCCAGAGAGAGACGAAAATTTGACAACTTTTACAATCATTGTTTTGGCTTTTACATTTTTGGGCTTAATTGCTAAACGTTGTTAATTTATGGATTTTTCACTCATCCTGACCTTGTTGCCTTGCGCAGAGCATAACTAGAGCTACAGATATATGATTTTGGTGATCTTGCTGTCCCTAGAAAGAAAAGGAAGAGACCTACAATTTCAGGTTTCATAAGAATTGTCAAATTAAGCCAAAATCCAGGCTAAATTGGGTCACGAGTTCTCTGGTGCGGATCAGTGCACAGTCCATGATGTTCCTTCACTTAAGTGGGCCTAACTGACTCATCTTAAGCCCAATTACGACATATGATACCTTGTTGGAAAGCTTATTCAGAAGCCCTTAATTTGGTCTAGGGTTAGGTCAGGATTAATAAGCATAAATAGCAGTTTACAGCAGCACAAGCCAGAGCGAGACGTAAATTAGATAACTTTTACAATCATTGTTTTTGCTTTTACATTATTGGGCTTAATTGCTAGACGTTGTTAATTTTCGGATTTTTCACTCATCCTGACCTTGTTGCCTTGTGCAGAGCATAAATGGAGCTACAGATATCGGATTTCGGTGATCTTGCTGTCCCTAGAAAGATAAGGAAGAGACCTACAATTTCAGGTTTCACAAGAATTGTCAAATTAGGCCAAAATCAAGGCTAAATTGGGTCCCGAGTTCTCTGACGCGGATTAGTGCGCAATCCATGATGCTCCTTCACTTAAATGGGCCTAACTTACACATCTTAAGCCCAATTAAGGCATATGATACCTTGTTGGAAAACTTATTCAGAGGCCCTTAATTTGGTCTTGGGTTAGGTCATGATTAATAAGCATAAATAGCAGTTTACAGCCGCACAAGCCAGAGAGAGACGAAAATTTGACAACTTTTACAATCATTGTTTTGGCTTTTACATTATTGGGCTTAATTGCTAAACATTGTTAATTTTCGGATTTTTCACTCATCCTGACCTTGTTGCCTTGCGCAAAGCATAAGTAGAGCTACAGATATCGGCTTTTGGTGATCTTGTTGTCCCTAGAAAGATAAGGAAGAGACCTACAATTTCAAGTGTCAAAAGAATTGTCAAATTAGGCCAAAATCAAGGCTAAATTGGGTCCCGAGTTCTCTGGTATGGATCAATGTGCTGTCCTTGATGTTCCTTCAATTAAATAGGCCTAACTTACTCATCTTAAGCCCAATTAAGTCATAAGATACCTTGTTGGAAAGATTATTCAGAGGCCCTTAATTTGGTCTAGGGTTAGGTCAGATAAGCATAAATAGCAGTTTACAGCCGCATAACCCAAAGAGAGTCGGAAATTAGACAAATTTTACAGTCATTGTTTTTGCTTTTACATTATTGGGCTTAATTAGGCTTAATTGCTTAACATTGTTAGTTTTTGGATTTTTCACTCATCCTGACCTTGTTGCCTTGCGCAGAGCATAACTAGAGCTACAAATATCAGATTTTGGTGATCTTGCTGTCCCTAGAAAGAAAAGGAAGAGACCTACAATTGCAGGTGTCACAAGAATTGTCAAATTAAGCCAAAGTCAAGGGTAAATTGGGTCCCGAGTTCTCTGGTGTGGATCAGTGCGCAGTCCATGATGTTCCTTCACTTAAATGGGCCTAACTGACTCATCTTAAGCCCAATTAAGGCATATGATACCTTTATGGAAAGCTTATTCAGAGGCCCTTAATTTAGTCTAGGGTTAGGTCAGGATTAATTAGCATAAATTGCAGTTTACAACTGCACAAGCCAGAGCGAGACGAAAATTAGATAACTTTTACAATCATTGTTTTTGCTTTTACATTATTGGGCTTAATTGCTAAACGTTGTTAATTTTCGGATTTTTCACTCATCTTGATCTTGTTGCCTTGCGCAGAGCATAACTAGAGCTACAGATATCGGATTTTGGTGATCTTGCTGTCCCTAGAAAGATAAGGAAGAGACCTACAATTTAAGGTGTCACAAGAAATGTCAAATTAGGCCAAAATCAAGGCTAAATTGGGTCCCGAGTGTTAAGTCTCTAAAATGTCTGATGTGCATTTCCCTAAGTTTTGATGAGAACTTAACATTGGTTAATGATTTAATTAACCTTCATATTGGTTGCTAACCAATCTATCGAGTGTGCAGATTAAATAAGACAAACAGACGTCCAACAAAGTGTAACAAACATACGTCCAACAAAGTGTAGAAAAGCAGACGTCCAACAAAGTTTAAAAAACAGACGTCCAACAAAGTGTAACAAACAGACGTCCAACACTGTATCAGAACAGTGCGTCCGCCAAAGCGTTGAAAGCCAGCGTCTACCTACGTGGCATTCGGAGCGCGTCCAATAAAGTATCAGAACAGTGCGTCCAATAAAGTACCAGAACCGCGTGTCCAATAAAGTATCAAAATAGCCCATCCATTAAGGTCAGAATGGCTCGTCCAATGACGTGGCATATGGAGCTCGTCCATTAAGGTCAGAATGGCTCGTCCAATGACGTGGTATATGGAGCTCGTCCATTAAGGTCAGAATGTATCCGTCCAATGACGTGGCAAATGGAGCTCGTCCACCAGAGTAACAGAGACTCTCGTCCACTAGAGTAATAGAGGTGCTCGTCCAGTCCATTAGAGTAACAGAAGTGCTCGTCCACTAGAGTAATAGAGGTGCTCGTCCAGTCCATTAGAGTAACAGAAGTGCTCGTCCACTAAAGGTGACAGAAGTGCTTGTCCACTAGTCTTTGGACTTGATGAGTCCTTAATATGGAGCTCGTCTACTAGCCCGAATGAAAACTCAAATGACTAGATAGACGTGATTATTTTCAAGATGGAAGCACTTATCTTATGAACGCGAATTCTATAAGGATTGTCAGAATCTTAGTTCAATAAGCCGAAAGAGACATGAAGCCTTCTCTCCTACTCAGTTTCACGTTTATCAAGAAAAGTCCGAAGCTACTCTCTCAAGTAACCTTGGATAATCAGAACCAAAGACCAGTTAAAGAATGCTTCCGACATGCTTTATTCCCTAGTACCTCTGGTCCTTACACGAATAGGGAAGTGTACTCAGCAAAGTATAAAATCTCTCTGCATAACTCTGATATGGCTGTATCACGATGCATAAAGCCATGATCCTTCATGTTAGAATACAACCAATGACTCTATTGTATTAATGGCTGCCCAGAACGACTTTATTGCATTTAATGAAGTTCTGCTTGAAGCCAACATCCGAGGGAATGTCTCTAATGGATCCTAAATGCTTGAAGACCATAAATACCGAAGTCATTGAAGATGAAGAACATAGAATACACAATGCATTAAAAAGCCATTACTCTGCGCATTAATTTCTTCATTCTTTCATTCTGTACTCTTCAATCATTTGAAGTTATTACACAGACTTTCCTAAGCTTTACATTTAAACCACTCTCTGAGTGTTAGTGAAAGTTGTCTGTCTAAGTTGTATTCATTACAAACCAAATCTCTCAAACAAACCTGAGTGAGCCTGAAGAGGCTAAGTGTGCAAAGAATACTTGTATTTGAGCCTGAAGAGGCTAGGTGTGCAAACAATACTTGTCTTGAGCCTGAAGAGGCTAGGTGTGCAAACAATACTTGTCTTGAGCCTGAAGAGGCTAGGCGTGCAAAGAATACTTGTGTCTGTAACCTAATCAGTTATAGTGGATAAATCTTGGTGCTGCCAAGGACTGGACGTAGCTCTTTGCTTTGAAGAGTGAACCAGGATAAATAACTGTGTCAATCTCACTTTCCTTAAACTCTTTAATTGTTTTAGTTTTCTTACGTCTATCAAGTGGTGTGTTTGTAAAAGTCACCCGTCCATCCTGTATTCTTCCACTCATCCAAATCTAGCTTCTGTTTGCGAAAAGATTTCAACTTTGCTTAAATTCTGATAAACACAATTCAACCCCCCTTCTCGTGTTTATAGTTGTCTATTTCAGTTGGTATCAGAGCTCAACCTCTGGGTTGAGCATCTAACAGTGTAGAGGTAAAAGGTCCTGAAGAATAGACATGACTGCTGGGGCTAGGTCTAGTGGAAGTCATCAGACTGAAGGAGCTTCCCTAACCAGACCTCCTTACTTCATTGGAGAAAACTACATCTATTGGAAAGATAGATTTCAATGGTTCATTCTATCTACAAACTCTGATCTTTGGGATGTCATTACAGATGGTCCATTCATTCCCAAGAATGATGATAACACTGACAAACCAAAAGCTCAGTGGACCGCTGCAGAAAAGACAAAATGGGAGCTGAACCACAAAGCTAGATATAACATCATTTGTGCTCTCAGTACGGAGGAGTTTCAGAAGGTATGTGCTTGTGACGCTGCCAAAGAAATATGGGACACTTTAGCTGTCACACACGAATAAACAGAGGAAGAAGCCAATCTCTGTTTGATGGCCAACACTAACTCAGACTCTGAGGATGAGGTACATCCTGAATATGAGGAATTACTTGATGCCTATGAGGAGTTGATGGAGGAATGCAACTGCTTATCTAAAGCCTTCAAATCCCTCAAGAGATAGTATGTAAAGCTCACCAGTGAGCATAAACAGAAATTTCAATAGTGCGAGAAGCTGGCTAAGGAGAACAGTGAGCTGAAGACTGAAAACTCTAATGAAGCTAAGATCTCAAGTGAAACATCACCATCTGAAGAAGTTGAAAAACTTCAACAGAAAGTGGAAGAGCTCACTTCTGATCTTGCCAAATTTGTTAATGGTAGAGACAATCTGACTAAGCTACTTGGCAGTCAGAAGCACTCTCTTAACAAAGAAGGTATTGGATATGCCCATCAGACACATCATAAAGTATCAACTAAAGCTCCTGCAGTATCTGTTAAGTCAACTGTAACCAAATCAACACCTATTTGTAACTTCTGTGGAAAAACTGGGCATGTTATGTCTAAGTGTATCCATAAGAAGAGAAGGAAGTCTTTACAGACTCCTAGAACTAACAGAAAAGGACCCAGAAAAATATGGGTACCTAAAGATCAAATAATTTTTATTGCAGATGTCCTCAACAGGACAAAGAAAACACCATCTTTGGTACTGGACAGACGATTCTTTGCTCGCGTCATATGACAGGAGAAAGGTCTATGTTCCTAGACCTCCAACTTAAGAAAGGAGGACACGTTGCTTTCGGAGGGAATCAGAAAGGGAAAGTTATAGGAATTGGTACTATTGGTGGTAAACCCCCTCTTCCCTCTATATCTAATGTTTTTATGGTTTAAGGATTAAGACACAATTTGCTTAGCATAAGTCATTTATGTGATAGTGGTTTTGATGTTTCCTTTACCAAGGATGTATGCATAGTTAAAGACTGTTGTGGCAAAACCCTCTTTTCTGCTAAAAGGCACCAAAATCTTTATAAGATTGAACTGTCTGATCTCTCAGATCAAAGTGTAACCTGTCTGATGTCTAAAGAGGATGAGAGATGTTTATGGCATAAGAAACTAGGACATGCTAGTATGAAACTAATTTCTGAATTAAAAAGGAATAATCTTGTGAGAGGATTGCCTGATATTAGCTTTAAGAAAGATGTCTTGTGTGATGCATGTCAGAGAGGTAAACAGATAAAATCTAGTTTCAAATCTAAAAAGCAAGTATCAACCTCTAGACCTCTTCAGTTGGTACACATGGATCTGTTTGGACCAGGTAGTGTTGCCAGCCTGGCTGGAAGAAAATATGGATTTGCATAGTTGATGACTATTCTAGATACACATGGGTACTCTTCCTAACACACAAGGATGAGTCTTTTAAGGCTTTCTCAGTATTCTGCAAAAGAGTACAAAATGAGTAGGATTTCTGTATTTCTACCCTTATAAGTGATCATGGGGGAGAATTTGAAAATGAGCAGTTTAGACAGTTCTGTGAGGAGAATGGAATCTCTCACAATTTCTCTGCACCTAGAACTCTACAGCAAAATGGAGTGGTTGAGAGAAAGAACAGATCTCTGCAAGAGATGGATAGATCTATGCTCAATGAAAATAATCTCCCTATGTATTTCTGGGCAGAAGCTGTAAACACTGCTTGTTATGTACAAAACAGAATACTTATTAGGCCTTTCTAAAAAGGACTCCTTATGAATTGTGGAAAGGAAAAAGCCCCAACACATCTTATTTTCATGCTTTTGGATGTGAATGTTTTATTCTGAATACCAGAGATAATCTTGGAATGTTTGATTCTAAGGTAGACAAAGGTATTTTCGTTGGATATTCTGAAAAGTCTAAGGCTTTTAGAGTATATGATTCAAGAACTTGTATTATTGAAGAATCTGTTCATGTTAAATTCAATGATGGATTAAATACTGATAAAAAACTATCAGATCTAGAAGATGATCTTGCAGGTATTGATATAAACAAACCAGAAAGTCAACAACCCGATCTAACCAAAACAGAACCTGTGCCTGAGGCTGAAAGACTAGTGGAACAGACGAGTCAAGATCTTCATGATGATCTCAAAAGGGATTGGAAGTTCAACACTCATCATCCTAAGGATCTTATTATTAGAAATCCTTCTGAAGGAGTAAGAACCAGATCCACATTAAGAGAATCAAGCAATGTGGCCTTTATTTCAGATTTGGAGCCTAAACGCATTGAAGAAGCTCTTGAGGATGAAAGCTGGATTCTTGCTATGCAAGAAGAACTTAACCAGTTCACAAGAAATTATGTCTGGACTCTTGTCTCTAAGCCTAAAAACAAGTCGGTTATTGTAACAAGATGGGTCTTCAGAAACAAATTGGATGAAGATGGTAAAGTTGTCAGAAATAAGGCAAGGTTAGTAGCTCAAGGCTATAACCAACAAGAAGGTATTGATTATACTGAAACCTTTGCACCTGTAGCTAGAATAGAAGCCATACGCATTTTAATGTCATATGTTGTACAACACCAAATTACCCTGTTTCAAATAGATGTAAAAAGTGCTTTTCTAAATGGTATAATTGAAGAAGAAGTGTATGTTAAACAACCCCCTGGTTTTGAGGATACTGATAAACCAGATCACGTTTTCAAACTTAAAAAGGCATTATATGGTTTGAAACAAGCACCTAGAGCATGGTATGATAGACTCAGTTCTTTTCTCATGCATAATGGTTTTACTAGAGGACAAGTAGACACAACTCTGTTCAAAAAATACTCTAAAGAGAACTTTATTATAGTTCAAATTTATGTTCATGATATTATTTTTGGAGCAACAAATGAAAAGCTGTGCAAGGAATTTTCAAATCTAATGCAAGCTGAATTTGAGATGAGCATGATGGGAGAATTGAAGTTCTTCCTTGGATTACAAATCAAGTAGACAAGTGATGGAATTTACATCCATCAACAAAAATATACCAAGGAGATACTCAAGAAATACAAAATGGAAAATACAAAGCTCATGAAAACCCCTATGCAACCCAATGCAAAACTAAGCAAAGATGATAAGGTAAAAAGGTAGATCAAACTGCCTACAGAGGTATGATTGGCTCTCTACTGTACTTAACTTCAAGCAGACCTGACATTCAATTTAGTGTCTATATGTATGCTAGATTCCAATCTGATTCTAGAGAATCTCATCTTAAGGCTGTTAAAAGAATATTTAGATATTTGCTTGGAACTACTAATCTTGGTTTGCTGTATTTAAGATCAAAAGAATACAGATTAGTGGGATATTGTCATGCTGATTTTGCTGGAGACAGAATAGAGAGAAAAAGCACCGGTGGAGGATGTCACTTCATTGGAGCAAGTTTAGTCTCATGGTCAAGCAAGAGGCAGACAACCATTTCCTTGTCTACTACTGAAGCAGAATACATCTCTGCTGCTAGTTTCTGCTCTCAACTCTTATGGGTAAAACATCAACTTGAGGATTACTATATTTATGAACATAACATATCTGTATGGTGTGATTATTCGAGTGCTATATGCTTAACTAAAAATCCAATTCAGCATTCTAAGGCTAAACATATTGAAATCAAACATCATTTCATTAGGGATTATGTTCAAAAAGGCATCTTTGATATTAAGTTTGTTAAAACTGAAAATCAATGGGCTGATATTTTCACTAAACCCCTCGCAGAAGATAGGTTTTTATTTATTAGATATAATCTAAACATGCATTGTATTGTTGAATGACATGTCTGAATGTTAAGCTCTCTGTGCTAAATCTGTCATTACTCCTATATACATGTTCTTTCAACTAAGCATTAGTTCAGGGGGAGAAATGATACAATAGTTTAAGTGGAGTATGTCTAATATGCTTGCTGCATTACTATGATTTTCTTCACATGTTATCTTGCCCTTAACATATCTCATAATTAAAACTTGATAACCCTTTTTGATGTTGACAAAAGGGGGAGAAAGGGAGAAATGAATAGGGAGAATGGGAGAAATGAAAATGGGAGAATAGGAGAAATAGAATCGGAGAATGAATATGATATAACCTGTTCGTTTAAAGAAAATTTCAACCTGCCTGGTATATGCTATTTTCTTTGTTGATATTTTATGAGTTTCAATAAATCATCTCAATGTTTGTCATCATCAAAAAGGGGGAGATTGTTAAGTCTCTAAAATGTCTGATGTGCATTTCCCTAAGTTTTGATGAGAACTAAACATTGGTTAATGATTTAATTAACCTTCATATTGGTTGCTAACCTATCTATCGAGTGTGCAGATTAAATAAGACAAACAGACGTCCAACAAAGTGTAGAAAAGCAGACGTCCAACCAAGTGTAACAAACAGACGTCCAACACTGTAGTGTTTGAAGCGCACGTCGAAAACGCAAGAGAAACAAACTTGCGTCCACCTAAGTATTGAAAGCTAGCATCTACCTACGTGGCATTCGGAGCGCGTTCAATAAAGTTTCAGAATGGCACGCTGTCGCGCACGTGTCAAAAAGCGAGTGGTTTACAAAAACTGTAGTTAGGACGCGACAACTCGAGTATCGTCTCACAAGGACTCTTGGATTGTTATTAACAGTAAAATAAGTTTTTTTTTTGGGGGGGAGGGGGGGGTTTAGAATTAAAGATTCAATTTAGAAAACAGAGCAGAGAAGTGATTATCGAATAAGCTAAAAGTGATTAATCTACTGTTTTCAGTTTCCCACCATCATCGGTTCTCATAATTCCAAGCCCTAAGCAGATTCTAATCCCTTTTCGATTGTAGCAGCAATTAACAAGCGTAATCGATACTACGAGATATATGTTCCTATTCCGAATTAAGCAAACGGATTAAGCTCTCGTGAATTAAGCAAACACGATTGAACACACGGGAATTAAGAAAACGCGATTAAGTATAGAAACATACAATCATCGAAACAAATCAATACCTATTCTATACAATCCTGAATTAAGCAAACAGAACATACAGAATAATATTGAAAGAGAATAGCAACAAGATTGGGAATTATATAACCTCAAGTGGAAATGGAAACCGATTACATCAGATTAATCTTGGGAATTAGTTCTCCATGAAAAACGCAACACAACTTCAGAAAATTCGCAAAACAGTGATTAGCAAAAGGTCCCTCCTAATCTGCCCTAAACAGCAACTTATAACTTCAGAATCCGCGCGCGCTCGCGAGGCGAGCAGCCTCTCGCGACGCGAATATTAAAAATGGTGCCAGTTCAAAATTGGATTCTCGCGAGGTAAGACAGAAAGAGTCTTCTCATTACGCCCGTGATGAGTATCAGGGCCTGGGCGTGATGGCTTATGGTCTTCAGGCTCGCGAGGCGAGACATGGTTAGCGAGGCGAGACAGAAAGGGTTGCATTCTCTGGCACAGTCAGCCTTCAGGCTCGCGAGGCGAGCAGCCTCTCGCTGGGCGAATTCTTCCAGGATTGCAATTTCCACTGTTTTCCTCATTCCCTTGACTCTAAGTTAACCTGAAAATATGAAATAGCAGTGAATGCTTTATTCGACTCAAAATTAACTAAAATATCCTAAAATTACCTAAGAGACTCAAAATACTGCTTCAGGACAATTAAATCTAAATTTGGGTGAAAAGCGAGATTGAACTCGAATAATTGGCACAAAAGCCATGGTCTTACTAGTTATAAAACTAGATAACCAGAGGCTTATCAAAATACCCCAAACTTAAACTTTGCTTGTCCCCAAGCAAACTAAAACTCAAAAAGACTCAACATGGCAAGCTTAAAGGATTCAATCAAATTCGCACAAATTTCATGCAATCTTAACAAAACAAAAAAAATTTCAATGCTTTCCCCCCTTTGCAACAATGGAATCCCCACATTCATCTACTTTGAACAGTTGAGAACTTCATCATTCATGAAATCAGTAATCTAAGTTGAGGATCCGAGTCACACACAGAAGGGAGATCACCGATTTCAAACAATAGCCTTCCTCACAAGGGCATGTAATATTTCACTCATTCGCTCAATTTGTCTAGGCTATCAACGTTTTCACTCAGTTTCACTTTCCAAGAGCATTTCCCATGAATTTGATTTTCATCTCAAACAAAGTTCCCACGAAAACATGCATGCAACATCAAAAGGTCTTTTAAAGGTTGTAATGGGTCCTGGCTATGGGTAGGATTTTCAAGGGTACTAGGCTTAAGTCCCTAGGAACTAAGAGATCATGAACATTTGACACATTGACTTTCCACTCAAATTCCTTTTTCCACTTTTCTCTTTGCTTTTGGGTGACTACATCCTTTTCCTTGATAAGCTTTTTGTTTTGCCCCTTTTCTTTTGGCAATTTTTGTTTTCTTTTCTTCTTCTTTTTTTTGAATCAACCTTTATTTATTTTTTCTTTCTTTTTCTCAACCCAGAATGACATATCAAACCTTGTAGCCACCCCAAACTTAGTTTCTTACAACCCTCCTCTTGCTAAGCTTCCATGCTCTCCTAATCCTAAGATTGGGTTAACATGGTTTTTCCAGATTTTGGCTTATAACATAGGGTCATCAAGAAACAATAGGCTATTTAGGCTCAATGTGGATAACTAGGGAACATGCATTAGGGATGGTTCTTTTAGGCCAAGTAGCTAATTCAAAGAAAATTGCCTAAATCATTTGATGCAACCATATAAACATGCAAACCATGAAGAGATTCAAGCAAAATCGGGAAAGTGAAACTTGAAAGTGATTCACACAATTAAAAACAAAGTTGGAGGCTCAAATTCCTCACCTGGACATTTTTCGCAAATTGTTTGACCGAGATTCAATCCCTAGTGTGTGCACCCCTTCACCCCAAACTTATCATAAATCATGCAATCATAACAAAATATCTCAAAGTTCAATTTTTCAATTTTTCACATGGGGATCAATTTTCAATTTTCAAAACAAAAGGGGGAAATCATCAACAGTCAACACATATCATGCAATCCATCTATACTAAATTTAACAGAATCCATTCAAGCTTGCCGACACAAGACTCACACACAACTCTTGATCTTCTCAAATTATTCAAGAGCTAAGTTCAAAAACAAAGAAAACAAAACAATTGGTTCCCTCCCCCACATCTAAGCCATACATTGTCCTTAATGAAAGAACAAAAATATAAAATAAGAGTGAGGGAAAGGAGAAGGTGCTCCCTGATCAAGTTGCAGTGTAGGTGGGCTCTTCCAAGGAGAGCTCCTCAACAGTAGCATCCTCAGGCACCGAGCTCTCATGGAATAGCTTCAAGCGCTGCCCATTAACCTTAAAGACCTTTTTGGTACCTGCACTTTTTATTTCTACTGCACCATGAGGGAAAACATTAGTAACAACAAATGGGCCAATCCACTTGGATCAAAGTTTCCCAGCCATCACTCTTAGGCGGGAGTTAAACAATAAAACCTGCTGGCCCACAGAGAATTCCTTCCTAGAAATCATCCTATCATGAAAGTGCTTAGTTTTCTCTTTATAAATTTGAGAGCTTTCATAGGCTTCCAGCCTCAGCTCTTCAAGCTACTATAATTGGAGTTTTCTTTCAATGCCAGCTTGTTGTATTTCCAAATTACAGCTTCTGACCGCCCAATAAGCACGGTGCTCAATCTCTACAGGAAGATGACATGCCTTATCGAACACAAGTCTATAGTGAGACATCCCTATTGGTGTCTTGAAAGCTGTTCTTTGAGCCCAAAGTGCGTCTTCTAGACGGCGGCTCCAATCCTTCCTATTTGGCTGCACCACTTTCTCTAAGATCTGTTTGATCTCTCTGTTTGAGATCTCAGTCTGCCCATTTGTCTGGGGATGGTATGCAGTAGAGACCCTGTGCACAACTCCATACTTCCGGAGTAAAGCTTCCATGGTGCGGTTGCAGAAATGAGTGACTTGGTCACTTATGATAGCACGAGGTATTCCAAACCTGCAGAAAATATTGGACCCGACAAAATTTGCAACAACTCTAGAATCATTAGTCCTAGTGGGGATAGCTTCCACCCACTTTGAAACATAGTCAACAGCAATCAGGATATAGAGGAAACCAAAAGATGCAAGGAAAGGACCCATAAAGTCAATTCCCCACACATCAAACACCTCACAGAAAAGCATAGGTTGCTGAGGCATTTCACTCTTACGAGTGATGGCTGTACCTGCTATCTGACACTCTTTACAAGTGCGGTAAATCTCATAAGCATCCCTAAAAATAGTGGGCCAATAAAAACCTGAATCTAGGACTTTTCTTGCAGTCCTTTGTGGCCCAAAATGTCCCCCTACTTGAGAAGCATGAGAAAAATGCAAAATAGACTCAATCTCATAGTCGGGGACACATCTCCTAATTACCTGATCACTACCAAATTTCCAAAGATATGGATCATCCCAAACATAATATTTGGCATCACTCTTAAGTTTGTGAATTTGTGCCCTAGTTGCACCTGTTGGAAAAACACCAGCAACAAGGTAGTTAACAATATGAGCAAACCAAGGAGTTACCCCATGTAACTGTAAAAGCTACTCATCAGGAAAGTCATCCTGAATGGGGGAAGGATCCTCATCCCTCTCTATTCTGCTCAAGTGATCAGCCACTAAATTCTCAGCTCCACTCTTATCTTTAATCTCCACACTAAACTCTTGGAGCAACAGTATCCACCGAATCAATCTCGGTTTTGCTTCCGGTTTCTTCAACAAGTACTTTAAAGCTTCATGGTCGGTGAAAACAACAACCTTGGAACCTAGAAAATATGATCTAAATTTATCAAGAGAAAAAACAATAGCTAGAAGTTCCTTTTCAGTAGTAGTATAATTAGCCTGCGCAGCATCTAAAGTCCTAGAAGCATAGTAAATCACATGGGCATCCTTGCCCACCCTTTGTGCAAGGACCGCCCCCACAGCATAGTTAGAAGCATCACACATGATCTCAAAAGGGAGGGTCCAGTCAGGAGGCTGGATGATGGGAGTAGAGGTCAATGCCTTCTTCAAGAAATCAAACGCCTTCTTGCAGCTGTCATCAAAGTTGAAAATGACATCATTTTTCAACAAGTTTGATAGCGGAAGGGCTATCTTGCTGAAATCCTTAATGAAGCGCCTGTAAAAACCTGCATGACCAAGAAAAGAACGAATCTCGCAAACGCAAGATGGGTAAGGCAGTGTAGAAATCACATCAATCTTAGCAGGATCTACTGAAATACCCCCTTCAGAAATAATATGCCCCAAAACAATTCCCCGTTCAACCATAAAATGACATTTTTCGTAGTTCAAAACAAGGTCAGTTTCAATGCATCTTTCCAAAACAAGATTCAAACTATGCAAGCATGCATCAAATGAGGAACCATAAACAGTAAAATCATCCATGAACACTTCCATGCAATTCTCAATATATTCAGTAAAAATGCTAATCATGCATCTCTGGAATGTGCCAGGGGCATTACAAAGACCAAATGCCATCCTCCTGTAAGCAAACGTGCCAAAAGGGCACGTAAAGGTTGTTTTCTCTTGATCCTCTGGTGCAATGTGGATCTGAAAGTATCTTGAAAAACCATCAAGAAAACAATAATGTGATTTACCAGCTAGCCGTTCAAGCATCTGATCAATGAACCGCAAAGGAAAGTATCCTTTCTAGTTGCCTGGTTCAACCTCCTGTAGTCAATACAGACTCTCCAGCTATTCTGGACTCTAGTGGGAACAAGTTCATTGCTTTCATTTTTTACCACTGTGAGTCCAGACTTCTTAGGTGCAACTTGCACTGGGCTCACCCAATTACTGTCAGAGATAGGATATATGATACACGCATGCAAGAGTTTTGTTACCTCCTTCTTCACAACATCAAGAATCAAGGGATTGAGTCGCCTTTGGGGCTGCCTAACTGGTTTAGCCCTGTCCTCCAACAGAATCCTATGCATACACATGGAGGGGCTAATACCTGGTATGTCGGTCAAGGTCCAACCAATCGCCTTCTTATGCCTCTTCAAAACATCCAAGAGCTTAGTTTCCTGGTCAGAATCAAGGTTAGAGGAAATTATAACTGGAAGTTTTTCATTCCTCTCTAAGTAAGCATGCTTCAGATTTCCAGGAAGTGGCTTAAGCTCTAAGGAGGGTGGCTGCTCAATAGATGGTATGTTTGGGGCAGCCAGGCTGCCAAGAACTTCAGCTGAACAAATGGCTTCCTCTACACTGTCACCCCGCATGGCAGCGTCAATCTCAGCACAAACAGCACAAGGGTCAGAGTCAGTGCAATCAGCACATGAGCAGACATCATCAAAATCAGAAAAAGATGGGAAATCAGCAGCTGCAACCAAGTCATGGTAAGTGTCCTCAACAATATCAGAGAGCAACTCTATTTGAAAAACAGAATGCTCTTCCAAGGGATGCTTTATAGCATCGAAAATGTTGAATTTTGCAACAATGTCACCAAACTCCATGGACATGGTTCCGTCGTGAACATCAATCTTTGTCTTCGCTGTCTTCATGAACGGTCTGCCCAGAATGATTGGTGATCTTCTTGAATTTTTTTCCCCTGCCATGTCCAGGATGTAAAAATTAGCAGGGAAAATCAAATCATTAACCTGTACCAACACATCTTCTACCACTCCAATGGGGCGAGCATTGGTCCTGTTTGCCAACTGAATAGTAAGACCTGTATGTTACAAAGGACCAAGATCAAGGTTGTTGAAGACAGAAGTGGGCATGACATTAATAGAAGCTCCCAAATCCAACATGTAGTTGTCGAATTTACTGTCCCCAATGGTGCATGGAATAGCAAAAGTTCCCGGATCCTTGCACTTCTGTGGCATTGCCTGACTGAGGGTTGAAACTGTAACCTTCTCAGGCGCAGGCTTAGGTTGAATAAGGGCTGAAACATTTCGTCCCAAGTTGACTCTCTCATTTCCCTTCAACCTCCTCTTGTGTGTGCACAAATCTTTCAGAAACTTTGCGTACTTCGGAACCTTCTTGATCACATCAAGAAGTGGAATGTTTACCGCCACTTTTCTGAACACAACCAGGATCTCTCTCTCCTTGTCTTCCTCAACAATATTTTATTCTTCAGCACTCTTTGTGGGAAGGGGATCGGTGGCACATACTCTTTTTCAGCCTCAATAACAGCAGGAGGTTCAGGTGTTACCTCAACAACTTCATTCTTTTCAGGGGCTGCCTCTACAACTTTCCCGGATCTCAAAGAAATGGCACTCACATTAGGATTTGGAACATTAGGATTCACCACTGTTTGTGCAGGTAGTTGGTTTGATCCTTGAGCTTGCTGCATAGCATTCATCGAAGTGGCAAGCTGTCCAATCTGTGTCTACAAAGTATGAATGCTAGCTTCCGTTCGCTGCTGAAACTGTCCAATCTGTGTCTGCAAAGTATGAATACTAGCATTTGCTTGCTGCTGAAACTGGAGATTGTTTTCAGCCATTTGCTTGATCAGGTCCTCTAGTGAAGGTCCAGAAGGTGCAGAGGTGGTCACTTGGGGAGAATTCTGTGGTGGTGCTATCAGCTGCTGTTGTGTGGATGAGTTCCCATACCGAAGGTTTGGGTGGTTCCTCCAGTTGGGGTGGTACTTATTAGTGGAGAG
Source organism: Sophora flavescens (assembly GCA_030762895.1). Taxonomy (NCBI): domain Eukaryota; kingdom Viridiplantae; phylum Streptophyta; class Magnoliopsida; order Fabales; family Fabaceae; genus Sophora; species Sophora flavescens. The sequence goes on from JAUPTC010000013.1 coordinate 864,868, forward strand.
GTCAGGAATGTTGTACCTGTTCTGATTGTTGCCTTGATGGTAAAGGTTGGCTGCATATGCTTGAGGCAAATCAGTGACTGACTCATCTTTCAGAATGGGGCATGCGTCGGTCAGGTGTTCAAGGGAGGTACAGATACCACACAGCCTTGTTGTTTGAACTTTATCCACTGCCAACTGTTTCACCAAAGAAGTGAGCTCATCAAGTCTGGTTTCAAGGGCTTTGTTGGAAGAAGAACCATGGATCTCATTCACACCCCTTGTCTCAACAGAATTGCTCCTGGTTGTGAACTGCTGGGAGTTGAGTGACATGTTCTCAATCAATTGCTTGGCAGCAGCTGGAGTCTTATCAACAAGTGCTCCCCCACTAGCAGCATCCAAAATGTTTCTATCCATCGGCAGCAATCCCTCATAAAAGTATTGAATCAGCAGCTGCTCGGAAATCTGATGCTGAGGACAACTGGACACCAACTTCTTGAATCTCTCCCAGTACTCGGCCAATGATTCATTGCCTTGCCTAATACCACATATCTCCTTTCTGATTGATGAGCTCTGGAGGCAGGGAAGTACCTCTCTAGGAAGACTTTCTTCAGATCATTCCAGGTGGTAACGGAATTCTGTTCAAGGTAATATAGCCAATCCTTCGCAGCACCTTGAAGTGAGAATGGGAAGGCTCTCAGCTTGATATGATCTTTAGTTATTCCTTCAGGTCTCAAAGGTGTAGGGCAAACAACCTGGAATTCCTTCAGATGTTTATGTGGATCCTCACCTGCAAGACCACTAAACCTTGGCAACAAGTGTATTAAACCAGATTTTAATTCAAAGGGAGCAACAACATCAGCATATTCAAAACACAAACCATTGTAATTAACATCAGGGGCAGCAAGCTGCCTTAATGTTCTTTGGTCAGCCATGTTATCAAAAACAGGTTTAGAATCAAAATCACCACTAGTGCTAGCCTGAATTGCTCTACGGCGTGTATGCAAAGTTCTTTCAATTTCAGGATCAAAATTCAGAAGAAAAACAAAAATGAAAAATGCGAAAATAACAACAAGAGTCCCCGGCAACGGCGTCAATTTGACACGCTGTCGCGCACGTGTCAAAAAGCGAGTGGTTTACAAAAACTGTAGTTAGGGCGCGACAACTCGAGTATCGTCTCACAAGGACTCTTGGATTGTTATTAACAGCAAAATCATTTTTTGGGGGGGGGGGGGGGTGGGTGGTTTAGAATTAAAGATTCAATTTAGAAAACAGAGCAGACAAGTGATTATCGAATAAGCTAAAAGCGATTAATTGATGAGTGTGATTTCACATCATCTTTGTCTATCATTTTGCATGCATTTTCATGTAGTTTAGGCATATTTCATTTGATTTTTAGTTAATTTTACTTTGGAACGGGTAAGGCGGTTTTCGTGGTGTTGTTTTGCAGAAATCAAGGGTAAAAAGCTTAGGATCAACCATGATGGAGTTTGGATGAAGATGGAGCTTTAAAAGTGAAGAAAATGAGCCAAACAGAGCCCATCACGGCCTAGCCGTGATGCCCATCACGGCCATGATCGAGCAAAACTGAAAAGGAAGAAAGGCTGAAGTCAGAATCTGTCATGGCCTAGCCGTGATGATCATCACGGCCGTGACCTAAAACCCCCACAAGTCAGAATCCATCACGGCCTAGCCGTGATGCAGATCATGGGCAAAATTTGAAGGCTCGAGTCGCGAGCACACTTTCGCGTCGCGAAAGTCCTGAACTCTATGGAATTGCCAGAAACAGAAGCCGTCACGGCCTAGCCGTGATGGCCATCACGGCCGTGACGCGCATTACTTGGACCTGAAGCAACTGACTTGGATCAGAATTTGAGTTAGATTGGGATTCTAACTTCCCAAGTCTATAAATAAGGATCAAGGCAGAGGCAAAATGGGGGGACAAAGGACTCTTGCCTGCTACTTAGGCATAGATTTAGGATCTCTCTCTTCTCCTTCTCCTTCTTCTTTTAGTTTTATTTTCATGTTGTTGTTAATCAAGCCTGTCATCTCCATGGCAAGGCTTGAGTAGTAGCTTAGTTTCTAGGGATTGGGGCTATGCCCGAGGTTTGAATATGTTGTAAATTTGATGTAATATTTTTGTTAATTTCGATTCTGCTTTAGATCTGATTTCTAGTGTTTTAATCACTCGTAAATTCGGCGGTCGCTTATTTGCGAGACGTGGATATTCTAAGGAGGAACCTAGCGGTGAACTTAGGTTTATTTGCATGACTTAGACATTCTAAGGAGGAACCTAGCGGTGAACTTAGGTGTCGGATCTATAGAGTCAGACTTGGGACTGAAATCACGAGAGTTAGAAGCCGTCCCTCGAGGATCAACGAGTTGTCACGAAACGCAAAGGGTCCAATCTGAGTTCGACTACCATGAGAGTAGGGGTTGGGTCAATTGGGCACGGCTTTTTTAACTCGAGAGGGAGCTTAAGCTATTAGAGGATAAACTCGCCTTCAAGGCAATTTCGTTAATAAACAAGGGTAAATCATATTAGTAACATAAACAGCCTCGTAGGTAACCCAAATCCCTAGGAATCCATTTAGACCTGAAAAACCATAAAAAGATTTGTTTTCTGTTTTATTTGATTCTGTTTGTTTATCTCTTAATTCAAAATTCAAAATTCAAAACCATTCCAAAATATAAAAATCCTTTTTACACAGTCCAGATTTACTCAATTTGATAATTAACTGCGATTCGGGACCTCAGTCTCTGTGGGATCGATATCTTTTATTACTTGGCGACAATCCGGTACACTTGCCGGATCGCACGTGCGCTCGCACGCACGTCAAGTTTTTGGTGCCGTTGCCGGGGACTGTGCGTCTTCGAATCTCAATTCAATTTTTGAATTGATTTTTCTGGACCTTTTATTTTTATCTATTTATCTAATTTTTATATCTGTTAAAAAAAATTTTCAAAATTTCTTTCCTTCTAGTGTATCCATCTCTGTGTGTTATATGCAAAGATCCCTAAGTCTTGGGAGCCTTAGTGAGGTTGATCCAGAAATCGAGAGGACCTTTCACAGACGTAGGAGACTACAAAGAGAGGGAGAAAAGTTGATTCCCATTCCACTCATGGCGAATCTTCCGGATACAAAACCTTTGAAGGACTACGCAGCCCCAAATGCGAGAGGCTTGCGAACTGGGATTGCAAGGCCAGAGATTGAGGCGTAGAACTACACTATACCCCTGCTAATCAACATGATTAGCAACATCATTCGATTGCCTTCGGAGGACCCGACTGATCACATATAGACATTCTTGGAGTTCACCGATGCAATCAGGATTCATGGAGCCTCGGTCGATGTTGTGCGTTTGAGATTGTTCCCCTCATCTCTCACTGGAAAAGCGAAAGCTTGGCTAAAGCAAATCCCTTCTAATACCTTGTCAACTTGGGACCAACTGGAGCAGGCGTTCTTGGAGAAATTCTTCCCTCCATCCAAGACGGCCTATATACGAACCCAAATCACCGGCTTCTTCCAAAAAGACGGAGAATCCTTATCAGAAGCTTGGGATCGCTACAAGGGACTGCTGGAGTCTTGCCCACATCATGGACTCGAGAGGTGGTTATTAGTGCACACCTTCTACAACGGATTGGATTACTCTTCGAAGGTGTCACTTGATTCTGCAGCTGGTGGAGCATTTATGAATAGGCTTCTGACTGAGGCGTTCAACATCATTGAGAATGTCTCCACCAACTACCACCAATGGGGTTCAGAAAGAGGTAATAACCCGAACAAGATTTCGGGGGGTAAATTTGAAGTAAATAGCACTGATCTCATAATGTCAAAAATAGACTCACTTAATAAACGTTTTGATCAGCTTGAAAGAGCTAATGTGAGTGCAATAGGTGCTACTAACCTTGTTTGTGAGATTTGTGGAATGCAGGGACATGACATAATGGAATGCCCACGTGGTGTTGCTCATGGATCCTGCGCTTCGGGTGAACAAGTGAACTCTTGTCACAACTTCTACGACACGAACCCGAAGTTGCCCAATTATGCTCCCCCAAATCCCTACAACCAAAGGAAGAACAACCCTTACCTCTCCTACGGCAACTACAGCAACACGCTAAACCATGAGTTCCAAGAGGGCCAAGGTAATAGGAAAGCCGCACCGGGGTATCCTCAGGTACAGAGATCTAAACTCGAGTCTTTATTGGAAAGTTTTGTCAAAACTCAGACAAAACAAAATGAGGAGTTTAGGCAACAAGGAAGGGCAGTGAACGAGGCAATAAAGGAGCTAGCATCTAAGGTAGACAACTTAGCCGCTCATAACAAGATGCTAGAAACTCAGATTGCCCAACAAGCCAGCACGTACACTAGACCTAAGGGTACATTCCCGGGGAAACCCGAAGCAAATCCCGTTGAACATTGTAATGCCATACACTTAAGGGATGATAAGCTTGGGGTGGCTGAAATGGAGGTGGAACCAGAGGAGGACATGAGAGAAAAGGAAGAGCCAGAACCAAAGTATGTCCCTCCGCCACCGTACCAACCCCCGATACCTTTCCCACAAAGGTTGGTCAAGAAAAATCCAGTAGATATAGAAACTAAAATGCCACCTAAGCTGAAAGACCCAGGTAGTTTCTCTATCGCTTGCTCGATTGAAAAAGTGCAAATAGACCAAGCCTTATGTGACTTAGGGGCTAGTGCGAGCTTGATTCCCCTCACTATCATGGAAAGGTTATAAAGCAAAGAGTTGAGACCGTTCAAATTCTCCTTACAATTTGCGGACGGCTCAACTAGGACTCCTCTAGGCATACTAGAGAATGTTCCTGTAAAGATAGGGAAATTCTTCATCCCTACCGATTTCCTGGTATTGGATATGAAAGGGAATTCTGAATTCCCCATCATTTTAGGAAGGCCATTCTTGGCCACCGCTGGAGCAGTAATAGACGTAAGGAATGGCAAACTCTCTCTAAATATAGAGGAAGGTAGGGTAGATTTTCAATTAACTAACTCTTATAACAACCCTCCTTTTGAGAGCCATGTGTGCAGGATCGGTATAACGTCTCCAGTGGTAGAGAAAGATCTTAGCATGGAAGCGACTCCAAAGATATGCATGGTTGAAGATGCACCCTATAGAGACGAGGTTGGAGTTGCTGATCATGCGGAAACAAAACTTCCGCCGGGAAGGAGGAAGGCCAGGAAGGTCCGAATGAAAAGAGCAAAGCGGAAGCGTAATTGGCCATATGAGCATAATCGGCTCTTTGAAGGACTCCCATGGAAGAGAAGTGTTCCTGCACTTCTACACCCAGCCGACCCCGGTTGATTGAAGGAAGTTTGGTCAAGCTTAGGACCGTAAATAAGCGCTTCTTGGGAGGCAACCCAAGTTTTTCTTTCCCTTTTTCCTTTTGTTTTTGAATTTATCTCTTGAATAATTTGAGAAGATCAAGAGGCAAAAATCATAAATTAATAGACTTGTCTAGTGTTTTCAGGTTGAGAAGGAAGGAAGAGCAAGAAGGGCTGGAAAAAAATAAAGTCAGAAGCCATCACGCCTTGGCCGTGACAGTGGTCATGGCCGTGATGAGCTAATAAAGGAGACCAGAAAGGATCACGGCCCAGCCGTGATAGCCATCACGGGTGTGATGAGTAGGATGCTAAGATCAGAGAGCATCACGGCCTAGCCGTGATGCAGGTCACGGCCGTGACAGGGCAACTCCTGAAGACATAATTGATCACGGCCTGCCCGTGACAAGCCTCACGGCCGTGATGCTATTTCCACCAAAGTTTTGACTAGAATGTGAGCCAACACCCACTACCACCTCGGTAAGTTGTTCCATTTTTCTCCTCTCTCCGACTTGATTATTTACATTGGGGACAATGTAAGTTTTAAGCTTGGGGTAGGGGTATTTTTGCATTTGCATTGTTGCATTCATATTGCATTCACATAGGCATAGTTTGGTCACATTCTCTAGATTGCCCCTCACTTAGAATATGCATCCAAATGTGAGAACTTGGTGCCAAATGAATTGAGATAGTGAATTTTTGAACCCAATTTTTTTTTATTCTTGTGATAAGGCTGAAAATAAAAATTCTTGAGATCATCTTTTGATAGTTGATAATTAGCATGTGGTTCCTTGGATTTGTATTTCTCACTGATTTTTGAACTACTAAATGTAAGATTTTGAGCCAAAAAAGGGGTACTCACTAAATCTACCCCATTCCTTGTGATAGAGTGTTTTAATTCCTCTTGGATTGTATTTTCTAGAACTTGACTTGGAACCGTTTTGAAACTTGAAAATTTTTGAAAACATTTTTGAAAATGATTGAGGCACTAGGTATTTTTCCGGCCTTCTGAGCTTTGATCGATTAAATGCTACCCCTTAGTTGCCCAATTTTGAGCCTAAAAGAATAAAATACTTTTCTTGGTACCATGAAATGTTTTGATAAATAATGCTTCGTATGGCACCTTTTAAAGTATTACAAAAAGGGTAAAAAGGTAGTTTGAAAAAGTATGGGATGAGAAAGTTAGAAAATATTTCTCTTGAGCAAAAAATCTCCCCTTCTCCAAATAAATAAAATGAAATAAACACAAAAAAATATGGAGAAGGGGATGACAAAAGAAAGTGAGAAATAAAAATAAGAAAAGAAAGAAAGGTGGAAAGTAAATCAAATCCCAAAAAGGGGTATTTTAGAAGGTGTCATGCTTTGCAATGTTTGATAATTTGTTTAGCCTTCTTGAATTTCCCTTTCCTTGATTTTCCCACCTAACAATAAATCCCATGGCCACATTACAACCAAAGCAAAAGACCTGTTGATTCTTATGTGTTTTCATTAATAAAGTAGAGATTTGGTTAATAGTCAAGCTTATGTTAGAATACCTTCCTTGAGGAAATTGAGCGAATTGTCATATACCCTGGAACACTTGAGTGAGGTGAGACGAGTGCCTGAATCAGTGAGAATATGAATTTGAAGGAACCTAAGCTTCTAATTGGACTTGAATTTGATTATCTCTCGGGTGCTTATCGAATATGCCTGTCACTTGGATTAGCTTCTCGGGTTCTTGGTTCACTATCCATGCTTTGATTATTTATATCTTATGGCCTTGGTAATTGCTTGAGGACAAGCAAAATCTTAAGCTTGGGGTAATTTGATGAGTGTGATTTCACATCATCTTTGTCTATCATTTTGCATGCATTTTCATGTAGTTTAGGCACATTTCATTTGATTTTTAGTTAATTTTACTTTGGAATGGGTAAGGCGGTTTTCGTGGTGTTGTTTTGCAGAAATCAAGGGTAAAAAGCTTAGGATCAACCATGATGGAGTTTGGATGAAGATGGAGCTTTAAAAGTGAAGAAAATGAGCCAAACAGAGCCCATCACGGCCTAGCCGTGATGCCCATCACGGCCATGATCGAGCAAAACTGAAAAGGAAGAAAGGCTGAAGTCAGAATCTGTCACGGCCTAGCCGTGATGACCATCACGGCTGTGACCTAAAACCCCCACAAGTCAGAATCCATCACGGCCTAGCCGTGATGCAGATCACGGGCAAAATTTGAAGGCTCGCGTCGTGAGCACACTTTCGCGTCGCGAAAGTCCTGAACTCTATGGAATTGCCAGAAACAGAAGCCGTCACGGCCTAGCTGTGATGGCCATCACGACCGTGACGTGCATTACTTGGACCTGAAGCAACTGAATTGGATCAGAATTTGAGTTAGATTGGGATTCTAACTTCCTAAGTCTATAAATAAGGATCAAGGCAGAGGCAAAAGGGGGGGACGAAGGACTCTTGCCTGCTACTTAGGCATAGATTTAGGATCTCTCTCTTCTCCTTCTCCTTCTTCTTTTAGTTTTATTTTCATGTTGTTGTTAATCAAGCTTGTCATCTCCATGGCAAGGCTTGAGTAGTAGCTTAGTTTCTAGGGATTGGGGCTATGCCCGAGGTTTGAATATGTTGTAAATTTGATGTAAAATCTTTGTTAATTTCGATTCTGCTTTAGATCTGATTTCTATTGTTTTAATCACTCGTAAATTCGGCGGCCGCTTATTTGCGAGACGTGGATATTCTAAGGAGGAACCTAGCGGTGAACTTAGGTTTATTTGCATGACTTAGACATTCTAAGGAGGAACCTAGTGGTGAACTTCGGTGTCAGATCTATAGAGTCAGACTTGGGACTGAAATCACGAGAGTTAGAAGCCGTCCCTCGAGGATCAACGAGTTGTCACGAAACGCAAAGGGTCCAATCTGAGTTCGACTACCACGAGAGTAGGGGTTGGGTCAATTGGGCACGGCTTTTGTAACCCGAGAGGGAGCTTAAGCTATTAGAGGATAAACTCGCCTTCAAGGCAATTTCGTTAATAAACAAGGGTAAATCAGATTAGTAACATAAACAGCCTCGTAGGTAACCCAAATCCCTAGGAATCCATTTAGACCTGAAAAACCATAAAAAGATTTGTTTTCTGTTTTATTTGATTCTGTTTGTTTATCTCTTAATTCAAAATTCAAAACCATTCCAAAATATAAAAATCCTTTTTACACAGTCCAGATTTACTCAATTTGATAATTAACTGCGATTCGGGACCTCAGTCTCTGTGGGATCGATATCTTTTATTACTTGGCGACAAATCTACTGTTTTCGGTTTCCCACTATCATCGGTTCTCATAATTCCATGCCTTAAGCAGATTCTAATCCCTTTTCGATTGTAGCCGCAATTAACAAGCATAATCGATACTACAAGATATATGTTCCTATTCCGAATTAAGCAAACGGATTAAGCTCTCGTGAATTAAGCAAACACGATTGAACACACGCGAATTAAGCAAACGCGATTAAGTATAGAAACATACAATCATCGAAACAAATCAATACCTATTCTATACAATCCTGAATTAAGCAAATAGAACATACAGAATAATATTGAAAGAGAATAGCAATAAGATTGGGAATTATAGAACCTCAAGTGGCAATGGAAACCGATTACAGCAGATTAATCCTAGGAATTAGTTCTCCATGAAAAACACAACACAACTTCAGAAAATTCGTAAAACAGTGATTAGCAAAAGGTCCCTCCTAATCTGCCCTAAACAGCAACTTATAACTTCAGAATCTGCGCGCGAGATTGAGGACAATTAAATCTAAATTTGGGTGAAAAGCGAGATTGAACTCGAATAATTGGCACAAAAGCTATGGTCTTACTAGTTATAAAACTAGATAACCAGAGGCTTATCACAGAACAGTGCGTCCAATAAAGTACCAGAACCGCACGTCCAATAAAGTATCAGAATAGCCCGTCCATTAAGGTCAGAATGGCTCGTCCAATGACGTGGCATATGGAGCTCGTCCATTAAGGTCAGAATGGCTCGTCCAATGACGTGGCATATGGAGCTCGTCCATTAAGGTCAGAATGTATCCATCCAATGACGTGGCAAATGGAGCTTGTCCACCGAGTAACGTGAGACTCTCGTCCACTAGAGTAAGAGAGGTGCTCGTCCACTAGAGCAACAGAAGTGCTCGTCCACAAGAGTAATAGAAGTGCTCGTCCACTAAAGTAATGGAAGTGCTCGTCCACTAGAGTAACAGAAGTGCTCGTCCACTAAAGGTGACAGAATCGCTCGTCCACTAGTCTTTGGACTTGATGAGTCCTTAATATGGATCTCGTCTACTAGCCCGAATGAAAACTCATATGACTAGATAGACGTGATTATTTTCAAGATGGAAGCACTTATCTTATGAACGCGAATTCTATAAGGATTATCAGATTCTTAGTTCAAGAACCAGAAAGAGACTTTAAGCCTTCTCTCCTACTCAGTTTCACGTTTATCAAGAAAAGACAGAAGCTACTCTCTCAAGCAACCTTGGATAATCAGAACCAAAGACCAGTTAAAGAATGTTTCCAACATGCTTTATTCCCTAGTACCTCTGGTCCTTACACGAAAAGGGAAGTGTACTCAGCAAAGTACAAAAAGCTCTCTGTATAACTCTGATATGGCTGTATCACGATGCATAAAGCCACGATCCTTCATGTTAGAGAACAACCAACGACTCTATTGCATTAATGGCTGCCCAGAACGACTATATTGCATTTAATGAAGTTCTGGTTGAAGCCAACATCTGAGGGAATGTCTCTAATGGATCCTAAATGCTTGAAGACCATAAATACAGAAGTCATTGAAGATGAAGAACAGAGAATACACATTGCATCAAAAAGTCATTACTCTGCGCATTAATTTCTTCATTCTTTCATTTTGTATTCTTCAATCATTTGAAGTTATTACACAGACTTTCCTAAGATTTACATTTAAACCACTCTCCGAGTGTTAGTCTGTCTGTCTAAGTTGTATTCATTACAAACCAAATCTCTCAAACAAACCTGAGTGAGCCTGAAGAAGCTAAGTGTGCAAAGAATATTTGTCTTTGAGCCTGAAAAGGCTAGGTGTGCAAACAATACATGTCTTTGAGCCTGAAGAGGCTAGGTGTGCAAACAATACTTGTCTTTGAGCCTGAAGAGGCTAGGTGTGCAAATAATACTTGTGTTTGTAACCTAATCAGTTATAGTGGATAAATCTTGGTCTTTGCAAAGGACTGGACGTAGCTCTTTGCTTTGAAGAGTGAACCAGGATAAATAACTGTGTCAATCTCTCTTTCCTTAAACTATTTAATTGCTTTAGTTTTCTTACGTCTATCAAGTGGTGTGTTTGTAAAAGTCACCCGTCCATCCTGTATTCTTCCACTCATCCAAATCTAGCTTCTGTTTGCGAAAAGATTTCAACTTTGCTTAAATTCTGATAAACACAATTCAACCCCCCCTTCTCGTGTTTATAGTTGTCTATTTCAGTTGGTATCAGAGCTCAACCTCTGGGTTGAGCATCTAACAGTGTAGAGGTAAAAGGTCCTGAAGAATAGACATGACTGTTGGGGCTAGGTCTAGTGGAAGTCATCAGACTGAAGGGGCTTCCCTAACCAGACCTCCTTACTTCAATGGAGAAAACTACAACTATTGGAAAGATAGATTTCAATGGTTCATTCTATCTACAAACTCTGATCTTTGGGATGTCATTACAGATGGTCCATTCATTCCCAAGAATGATGATAACACTGACAAACCAAAAGCTCAGTGGACCGCTGCAGAAAAGACAAAATGGGAGCTGAACCACAAAGCTAGATATAACATCATTTGTGATCTCAGTCCGGAGGAGTTTGAGAAGGTATGTGCTTGTGACTCTGCCAAAGAAATATGGGACACTTTAGCTGTCACACACGAAGAAACAGGGGAAGAAGCCAATCTCTGTTTGATGGCCAACACTGACTCAAACTCTGATGATGAGGTACATCCTGAATATGAGGAATTACTTGATGCCTATGAGGAGTTGATGGAGGAACCCAACTGCTTATCTAAAGCCTTCAAATACCTCAAGAGATAGTATGTAAAGCTCACCAGTGAGCATAAACAGAAATCTCAATAGTGCGAGAAGCTGGCTAAGGAGAACAGTGAGCTGAAGACTGAAAAGTCTAATGAAGCTAAGATATCAAGTGAAACATCACCATCTGAAGAAGTTGAAAAACTTCAACAGAAAGTGGAAGAGCTCACTTCTGATCTTGCCAAATTTGTTAATGGTAGAGACAATCTAACTAAGCTACTTGGCAGTCAGAAGCACTCTCTTAACAAAGAAGGTATTGGATATGTCCATCAGACACATCATAAAGTATCAACTAAAGCTCCTGCAGTATCTGTTAAGTCAACTGTAACCAAATCAACACCTATTTGTAACTTCTGTGGAAAAACTGGGCATGTTATGTCTAAGTGTATCCATAAGAAGAGAAGGAAGTCTTTACAGACTCCTAGAACTAATAGAAAAGGACCCAGAAAAATATGGGTACCTAAAGATCAAATAATTTTTGTTGCAGATGTCCTCAACAGGACAAAGAAAACACCACTGCTGGTACCTGGACAGTGGCGGCTCGCATCATATGACAGGAGAAAGGTCTATGTTCCTAAACCTCCAACTTAAGAAAGGAGGACACGTTGCTTTCGGAGGGAATCAGAGAGGGAAAGTTATAGGAATTGGTACTATTGGTGGTAAACCCCCTCTTCCCTCTATATCTAATGTTCTTATGGTTTAAGGATTAAGACACAATTTGCTTAGCATAAGTCAATTATGTGATAGTGGTTTTGATGTTTCCTTTACCAAGGATGTATGCATAGTTAAAGACTGTTGTGGCAAAACCCTCTTTTCAGCTAAAAGGCAACAAAATCTTTATAAGATTGAACTGTCTGATCTCTCAGATCAAAGTGTAACCTGTCTGATGTCTAAAGAGGATGAGAGATGGTTATGGCATAAGTAACTAGGACATGCTAGTATGAAACTAATTTCTGAATTAAAAAGGAATAATCTTGTGAGAGGATTGCCTGATATTAGCTTTAAGAAAGTTGTCTTGTGTGATGCATGTCAGAGAGGTAAACAGATAAAATCTAGTTTCAAATCTAAAAAGCAAGTATCAACCTCTAGACCTCTTCAGTTGGTACACATGGATCTGTTTGGACCAGTTAGTGTTGCCAGCCTGGCTGGAAGAAAATATGGATTTGCATAGTTGATGACTATTCTAGATACACATGGGTACTCTTCCTAACACACAAGGATGAGTCTTTTAAGGCTTTCTCAATATTCTGCAAAAGAGTACAAAATGAGTAGGGTTTCTATATTTCTACCCTTAGAAGTGATCATGGGGGAGAATTTGAAAATGAGCAGTTTAGACAGTTCTGTGAGGAGAATGGAATCTCTCACAATTTCTCTGCACCTAGAACTCCACGGCAAAATGGAGTGGTTGAGAGAAAGAACAGATCTCTGCAAGAGATGGCTAGATCTATGCTCAATGAAAATAATCTCCCTAAGTATTTCTAGGCAGAAGCTGTAAACACTGCTTGTTATGTACAAAACAGAATACTTATTAGGCCCTTTCTAAAAAGGACTCCTTATGAATTGTGGAAAGGAAAAAGCCCCAACACATCTTATTTTCATGCTTTTGGATGTGAATGTTTTATTCTGAATACCAGAGATAATCTTGGAAAGTTTGATTCTAAGGTAGACAAAGGTATTTTCGTAGGATATTCTGAAAAGTCTAAGGCTTTTAGAGTATATAATTCAAGAACTTGTATTATTGAAGAATCTGTTCATGTTAAATTCAATGATGGATTAAAGACTGATAAAAAACTATCAGATCTAGAAGATGATCTTGCAGGTCTTGATATAAACAAACCAGAAAGTCAACAACCCGATCTAACCAAAACAGAACCTGTGCCTGAGGCTGAAAGACAAGTGGAACAGACGAGTCAAGATCTTCATGATGATCTCAAAAAGGATTGGAAGTTCAATAATCATCATCCTAAGGATCTTATTATTAGAAATCCTTCTGAAGGAGTAAGAACCAGATCCACATTAAGAGAATCAAGCAATGTGGCCTTTATTTCAGATTTGGAGCCTAAACTCATTGAAGAAGCTCTTGAGGATGAAAGCTGGATTCTTGCTATGCAAGAAGAACTTAACCAGTTCACAAGAAATGATGTCTGGACTCTTGTCTCTAAGCCTAAAAACAATTCGGTTATTGGAACAAGATGGGTCTTCAGAAACAAATTGGATGAAGATTGTAAAGTTGTCAGAAATAAGGCAAGGTTAGTAGCTCAAGGCTATAACCAACAAGAAGGTATTGATTATACTGAAACCTTTGCACCTATAGCTAGAATAGTAGCCATATGCATTTTAATGTCATATGCTGTACAACACCAAATTACCCTGTTTCAAATGGATGTAAAAAGTGCTTTTCTAAATGGTATAATTGAAGAAGAAGTGTATGTTAAACAACCCCCTGGTTTTGAGGATGCTGATAAACCAGATCACGTTTTCAAACTTAAAAAGGCATTATATGGTTTGAAACAAGCACCTAGAGCATGGTATGATAGACTCAGTTCTTTTCTCATGCATAATGGTTTTACTAGAGGACAAGTAGACACTACTCTGTTCAAAAAATGCTCTAAAGAGAACTTTATTATAGTTCAAATTGATGTTGATGATATTATTTTTGGAGCACAAATGAAAAGCTGTGCAAGGAATTTTCAAATCTAATGCAAGCTGAATTTGAGATGAGCATGATGGGAGAATTGAAGTTCTTCCTTGGATTACAAATCAAGCAGACAAGTGATGGAATTTACATCCATCAACAAAAATATACCAAGGAGATACTCAAGAAATACAAAATGGAAAATACAAAGCTCATGAAAACCCCTATGCAACCCAATGCAAAACTAAGCAAAGATGATAAGGTAAAAAGGTAGATCAAACTGCCTACAGAGGTATGATTGGCTCTCTACTGTACTTAACTTCAAGCAGACCTGACATTCAATTTAGTGTCTGTATGTGTGCTAGATTCCAATCTGATCCTAGAGAATCTCATCTTAAGGTTGTTAAAAGAATATTTAGATATTTGCTTGGAACTACTAATCTTGGTTTGCTGTATTTAAGATCAAAAGAATACAGATTAGTGGGATATTGTGATGCTGATTTTGCTGGAGACAGAATAGAAAGAAAAAGCACCAGTGGAGGATGTCACTTCATTGGAGCAAGTTTAGTCTCATGGTCAAGCAAGAGGCAGACAACCATTGCCTTGTCTACTGCTGAAGCAGAATACATCTCTGCTGCTAGTTGCTGCTCTCAACTCTTATGGGTAAAACATCAACTTGAGGATTACTCTATTTATGAACATAACATATCTGTATGGTGTGATAATTCGAGTGCTATATGCTTAAATAAAAATCCAATTCAACATTCTAAGGCTAAACATATTGAAATCAAACATCATTTCATTAGGGATTATGTTCAAAAAGGCATCTTTGATATTAAGTTTGTTAAAACTGAAAATCAATGGGCTGATATTTTCACTAAACCCCTCGCAGAAGATAGGTTTTTATGTATTAGAGATAATCTAAACATGCATTGTATTGTTGAATGACATGTCTAAATGTTAAGCTATCTGTGCTAAATCTGTCATTACTCCTATATACATGTTCTTTCAGCTAAGCATTAGTTCAGGGGGAGTAATGATACAATAGTTTAAGTGGAGTATGTCTAATATGCTTGCTGCATTACTATGATTTTCTTCACATGTTATCTTGCCCTTAAAATATCTCATAAATAAAACTTGATAACCCTTTTTGATGTTGACAAAAGGGGGATAAAGGGAGAAATGAATAGGGAGAATAGGAGAAATGAAAATGGGAGAATAGGAGAAATAGAATGGGAGAATGAATATGATATAACCTGTTCGCTTAAAGAAAATTTCAACCTGCCTGATATATGCTATTTTCTTTGTTTGATATTTTATGAGGTTCATTAAATCATCTCAATGTTTGTCATCATCAAAAAGGGGGAGATTGTTAAGTCTCTAAAATGTCTGATGTGCATTTCCCTAAGTTTTTATGAGAACTAAACATTGGTTAATGATTTAATTAACCTTCATATTGGTTGCTAACCTATCTATCGAGTGTGCAGATTAAATAAGACAAACAGATGTCCAACAAAGTGTAGAAAAGCAGACGTCCAACAAAGTGTAACAAACAGATGTCCAACAAAGTGTAACAAACAGACGTCCAACAATGTAGTGTTTGAAGCGCACGTCCAAAACGCAAGAGAAACAAACTTACGTCCACCAAAGTATTGAAAGCCAGCGTCTACCTACGTGGCATTTTGAGCGAGGCGTCAATAAAGTATCGAACAAGTCGTCCAATAAAGTACGAGAACCGCGTCCAATAAAGTATCAGAATATCCCGTCCAATGACGTGGCATATGGAGCTCGTCCATTAAGGTCAGAATGGCTCGTCCAATGATGTGGCATATGGAGCTCGTCAATTAAGGTCAGAATGTATCCGTCCAATGACGTGGAAAATGGAGCTCGTCCACCAGAGTAACAGAGACTCTCGTCCACTAGAGTAACAGAGGTGCTCGTCCACTAGAGCAACAGAAGTGCTCGTCCACTAGAGTAATAGAAGTGCTCATCCACTAGAGTAATAGAAGTGCTCGTCCACTAGAGTAACAGAAGTGCTCATCTCGTCCACTAGTCTTTGGACTTGATGAGTCCTTAATATGGAGCTCGTCTACTAGCCCGAATGAAAACTCAAATGACTAGATAGACGTGATTATTTTCAAGATGGAAGCACTTATCTTATGAACGTGAATTCTATAAGGATTATCAGAATCTTAGTTCAAGAACCAGAAAGAGACTTGAAGCCTTCTCTCCTACTCAGTTTCACGTTTATCAAGAAAAGTCAGAAGCTACTCTCTCAAGCAACCTTGGATAATCAGAACCAAAGACCAGTTAAAGAATGCTTCCAACATACTTTATTCCCTAGTACCTCTTGTCCTTACACGAAAAGGGAAGTATGCTCAGCAAAGTACAAAAAGCTCTCTGCATAACTCTGATATGGCTGTATCACGATGCATAAAGCCGTGATCCTTCATGTTAGAGTACAACCAACGACTCTATTGCATTAATGGCTGCCCAGAACGACTCTATTGCGTTTAATGAAGTTCTGCTTGAAGCCAACATCTGAGGGAATGTCTCTAATGGATCCTAAATGCTTGAAGACCATAAATACAGAAGTCATTGAAGATTAAGAACAGAGAATACACATTGCATTAAAAAGCCATTAATCTACGCATTAATTTCTTCATTCTTTCATTCTGTATTCTTCAATCATTTGAAGTTATTACACAGACTTTCCTAAGATTTACATTTAAACCATTCTCCGAGTGTTAGTCTGTCTGTCTAAGTTGTATTCATTACAAACCAAATCTCTCAAACAAACCTGAGTGAGCCTGAAGAGGCTAAGTGTGCAAAGAATAATTGTCTTTGAGCCTGAAAAGGCTAGGTGTGCAAACAATACTTGTCTTTGAGCATGAAGAGGCTAGGTGTGCAAACAATACTTGTCTTGAGCCTGAAGAGGCTAGGTGTGGAAATAATACTTGTCTTTGAGCATGAAGAGGCTAGGTGTTCAAATAATACTTGTGTCTGTAACCTAATCAGTTATAGTGGATAAATCTTGGTGCTGCAAAGGACTGGACGTAGCTCTTTGCTTTGAAGAGTGAACCAAGATAAATAACTGTGTCAATCTCTCTTTCCTTAAACTCTTTAATTGCTTTAGTTTTCTTACGTCTATCAAGTGGAAGTCATCAGACTGAAGGAGCTTCCCTAACCAGACCTCCTTACTTCAATGAAGAAAACTACAACTATTGGAAAGATAGATTTCAATGGTTCATTCTATCTACAAACTCTGATCTTTGGGATGTCATTATAGATGGTCCATTTATTCCCAAGAATGATGATAACACTGACAAACCAAAAGCTCAGTGGACCGCTGCAGAAAAGACAAAATGGGAGCTGAACCACAAAGCTAGATATAACATCATTTGTGCTCTCAGTCCGGAGGAGTTTGAGAAGGTATGTGCTTGTGACTCTGCCAAAGAAATATGGGACACTTTAGCTGTCACACACGAAGAAACAGAGGAAGAAGCCAATCTCTATTTGATGGCCAACACTAACTCAGACTCTGATGATGAGGTACATCCTGACTATGAGGAATTACTTGATGCCTATGAGGAGTTGATGGAGGAATCCAACTGCTTATCTAAAGCCTTCAAATCCCTCAAGAGAGAGTATGTAAAGCTCACCAGTGAGCATAAACAGAAATCTCAAGAGTGCGAGAAGTCAGCAAAGAGAACAAAGTGAGTCAAGACCTGAAAAGTCTAATGAAGCTAAGATCTCAAGTGAAACATCACTTTGATCTTGCCAAATTTGTTAATGGTAGAGACAATCGACTAAGCTACTTGGCAATCGAAGCACTCTCTTAACAAAGAAGGTATTGGATATGTCCATCAAACACATCATAAAGTATCAACTAAAGCTCCTACAGTATCGGGTAAGTCAACTGTAACCAAATCAACACCTATTTGTAACTTTTGTGGTAAAACTGGGCATGTTATGTCTAAGTGTATCCATAAGAAGAGAAGGAAGTCTTTATAGACTCCTAGAACTAACAAAAGGACCCAGAAAAATATGGGTACCTAAAGATCAAATAATTTTTGTTGCAAATGTCCTCAACAGGATAAAGAAAACACCACTGCTGGTACCTGGACAGTGGCTGCTCGCGTCATATGATAGGAGAAAGGTCTATGTTCCTAGACCTCCAACTTATGAAATGAGGACACGTTGCTTTCGGAGGGAATCAGAAAGGGAAAGTTATAGGAATTGGTACTATTGGTGGTAAACCCCCTCTTCCCTCTATATCTAATGTTCTTATGGTTAAAGGATTAAGACACAATTTGCTTAGCATAAGTCAATTATGTGATAGTGGTTTTGATGTTTCCTTTACCAAGGATGTATGCATAGTTAAAGACTGTTGTGGCAAAACTCTCTTTTAAGCTAAAAGGCAACAAAATCTTTATAAGATTGAACTGTCTGATCTCTCACAGACTTTCCTAAGCTTTACATTTAAACCACTCTCTGAGTGTTAGTGAAAGTTCTGTCTGTCTAAGTTGTATTCATTACAAACCAAATCTCTCAAACAAACCTGAGTGAGCCTGAAGAGGCTAAGTGTGCAAAGAATACTTGTCTTTGAGCCTAAAGAGGCTAGGTGTGCAAACAATACTTGTCTTTCAGCATGAAGAGGCTAGGTGTGCAAACAATACTTGTCTTGAGCATGAAGAGGCTAGGTGTGCAAAGAATACATGTCTTTGAGCCTGAAGAGGCTAGGTGTGGAAATAATACTTGTGTCTGTAACCTAATCAGTTATAGTGGATAAATCTTGGTGCTGCCAAGGACTGGACGTAGCTCTTTGCTTTGAAGAGTGAACCAGGATAAATAACTGTGTCAATCTCTCTTTCCTTAAACTCTTTAATTGCTTTAGTTTTCTTACGTCTATCAAGTGGTGTGTTTGCAAAAGTCACCCGTCCATCCTATATTCTTCCACTCATTCAAATCTAGCTTCTGTTTGCGAAAAGATTTCAACTTTGCTTAAATTCTGATAAACACAATTCAACCCCCCCTTATCGTGTTTATAGTTGCCTATTTCACCGAGTTCTCTGGCCCGGATCAGTACGCAGTCCAAGATGTTCCTTCACTTAAATGGGTCTAAATTACTCATCTTAAGCCCAATTAAGGCATATGATACCTTGTTGGAAAGCTTATTCAGAGGCCCTTAATTTGGTCTAGGGTTAGGTCAGGATTAATAAGCATAAATAATAGTTTACAGCCGCACAAGCCAGAGAGAGACGGAAATTAGACAACTTTTACAATCATTGTTTTTGCTTTTATATTATTGGGCTTAATTGGGCTTAATTGCTAAACATTGTTAATTTTCGTATTTTTCAGTAATCCTGACCTTGTTGCCTTGCGCAGAGCATAACTAGAGCTACAGATATCGGCTTTTGGTGATCTTGCTGTCCCTAGAAAGATAAGGAAGAGACCTACAATTTCAGGTTTCACAAGAATTGTCAAATTAGGCCAAAATCAGGCTAAATTGGGTCCTTGAGTTCTCTGGCCCGGATCAGTGCACAGTCCATGATGTTCCTTCACTTAAATGGGCCTAACTTACTCATCTTAAGCCAAGTTAATGCATATGATACCTTGTTGGAAAGCTTATTCAGAGGCCCTTAATTTGGTCTAAGGTTAGGTCAGGATTAATAATCATAAATAGTAGTTTATAGCCGCACAAGTCAGAGAGAGACGGAAATTAGACAACTTTTACAATCATTGTTTTTGCTTTTACATTATTGGGCTTAATAGCAAAACATTGTTAATTTTCGGATTATTCACTCATTCTGACCATTTTGCCTTGCTCAGAGCATAACTAGAGCTACAGATATGGGATTTTGGTGATCTTGCTGTCCCTAGAAAGATAAGGATACCTACAATTTCAGGTTTCACAATAATTGACAAATTATGCCAAAATCAAGGCTAAATTGGGTCCCGAGTTCTCTAGTTCGGATCAGTGTGCAGTCCATGATGTTCCTTCAATTAAATGGGCCTAACTTACTCATCTTAAGCCCAATTAAGGCATATGATACCTTGTTGGAAAGCTTATTCAGAGGTCCTTAATTTGGTCTAGGGTTAGGTCAGGAATAATAAGCATAAATAGTAGTTTACAGCCGCACAATCCAAAGAGAGACGGAAATTATACAAATTTTACAATCATTGTTTTTGCTTTTACATTATTGGGCTTAATTGCTAAACATTGTTAATTTTCGGATTTTTCACTCATCCTGACCTTGTTGCATTGTGCAGAGCATAACTAGAGCTACAGATATCGGATTTTGGTGATCTTACTGTCCCTAGAAAGATAAGGAAGAGACCTACATTTTCAGGTTTCACAAGAATTGTCAAATTAGGCCAAAATAAAGGCTAAATTGGCTCCCGAGTTCTCTGTCCCGGATCAGTGCGCAGTCCATGATGTTCCTTCACTTAAATAGGCCTAACTTACTCATCTTAAGCCAAGTTAAGGCATATGATACCTTGTTGGAAAGCTTATTCAGAGGCCCTTAACTTGGTCTAGGGTTAGGTCATGATTAATAAACATAAATAGTAGTTTACAGCCGCAGAAACCAGAGCGAGACGGAAATTAGATAATTTTTACAATCATTGTTTTTGCTTTTACATTATTGGGCTTAATTACTAAACGTTGTTAATTGTTGGATTTTTCACTCATCCTGACCTTGTTGCCTTGCGCAGAGCATAACTTGAGCTACAGATATCGGATTTTGGTGATCTTGCTGTCCCTAGAAAGATAAGGAAGATACCTACAATTTCAGGTTTCACAAGAATTGTCAAATTAGGCCAAAATCAAGGCTAACTTGGGTCCCGAGTTCTCGGGCGTGGATTAGTGAGCAGTCCATGATGTTCCTTCACTTAAATGGGCCTAACTTACTCATCTAAAGCCCAATTAAGGCATATGATACCTTGTTGGAAAGCTTATTCAGAGGCCCTTAATTTGGTCTACGGTTAGGTCAGGATTAATAAGCATAAATAGCAGTTTACATCCGCACAAGCCGGAGAGAGACGGAAATTAGACAACTTTTGCAATCATTGTTTTTGCTATTATTGGGCTTAATTGGGCTTAATAGCTAAACATTGTTAATTTTCGGATTATTCACTCATCCTGACCTTGTTGCCTTGCGCTGAGCATAACTAGAGCAACAGATATCGGATTTTGGTGATCTTGCTGTCCCTAGAAAGATAAGGAAGAGACCTACAATTTCAGGTTTCACAAGAATTGTCAAATTAGGACAAAATCAAGGCTAAATTGGGTCCCGAGTTCTCTAGTTCGGATCAGTGTGCAGTCCATGATGTTCCTTCAATTAAATGGACCTAACTTACTCATCTTAATCCCAGTTAAGGCATATGATACCTTGTTGGAAAGCTTATTCAGAGGCCCTTAATTTGGTGTAGGGTTAGGTCAGGTTTAATAAGCATAAATAGTAGTTTACATCCGCACAAGCCAGAGAGAGTCGGAAATTAGACAACTTTTACAATCATTGTTTTTGCTTTTACATTATTGGGCTTAATTGGGCTTAATTGGTAAACATTGTTAATTTTCGGATTTTTCACTCAGCCGGACCTTGTTGCCTTGCACAGACCATAACTAGAGCTACAAATATTGGATTTTGGTGATCTTGTTGTCCCTAGAATGATAAGGAAGAGACCTACAATTTCAGGTTTCACAAGAATTGTCAAATTAGGCCAAAATCAAGGATAAATTGGGTCCCGAGTTCTCTGGCCCGGATCAGTGCACAGTCCATGATGTTCTTTCACTTAAATGGGCCTAACTTACTCATCTTAAGCACAATTAAGGCATTTGATACCTTGTTGGAAAGCTTATTCAGAGTCCCTTAATTTGGTCTAGGGTTAGGTCAGGATTAATGAGCATAAATAATAGTTTACAGCCGCACAAACCAGAGCGAGATGGAAATTAGATAACTTTTACAATCATCGTTTTTGCTTTTACATTATTGGGCTTAATTGCTAAACGTTGATAATTTTCGGATTTTTCACTCATTCTGACCTTGTTGTCTTGCGCAGAGCATAACTAGAGCTACAGATATCGGATTTTGGTAATCTTGTTGTCCCTGGAAAGATAAGGAAGAGACCTACAATTTCAGTTTTCACTAGAATTGTCAAATTAGGCCAAAATCAATGCTAACTTGGGTCCCGAGTTCTCTGGCGCAGATCAGTGCGAAGTCCATGATGTTCCTTCACTTAAATGGGCCTAACTTACTCATCTAAAGCCCAATTAAGGCATATGATAGCTTGTTGGAAAGCTTATTCAGAGGCCCTTAATTTGGTCTAGGGTTAGGTCAGGATTAATAAGCATAAATAGCAGTTTACAGCCGCACAAGCCAGAGAGAGACGGAAATTACACAACTTTTACAATCATTGTTTTTGCTTTTACATTATTGGGCTTAATTTCTAAACATTGTTAATTTTCGGTTTTTCACTCATCCTGACCTTGCTTTTTTGCGCAGAGCATAACTAGAGCTACAGAAACCGGATTTTAGTGATCTTGTTGTCCCTAGAAAGATAAGGAAGAGACCCACAGTTTCAGGTTTCCAAAGAAATGTCAAATTAAGCCAAAATCAAGGCTAAATTGGTGATCTTTGGTTCCCTCTAAAGATAAGGAAGAGACCTACGATTTCAGGTTTCACAAGAATTGTCAAATTAGGCCAAAATCAAGGCTAAATTGGCTCCCGAGTTCTCAGGCGAAGATCAGTGCGCAGTCCATGATGTTCCTTCACTTAAATGGGCCTAACTTACTCATCTTAAGCCCAATTATGGCATATCATACCTTGTTGGAAAGCTTATTCAGAGGCCCTTAATTTGTTCTAGAGTTAGGTCAGTATTAGTAAGCATAAATAGCAGGTTACAGCCGCACAAACCAGAGCGAGACGGAAATTAGATAACTTTTACAATCATGGTTTTTGCTTTTACATTTTTGGGCTTAATTGCCAAACGTTGATAATTTTCGGATTTTTCACTCATCCTGACCATGTTATCTTGCGCAGAGCATAACTAGAGCTACAGATATCGGATTTTGGTGATCTTGCTGTCCCTAGAAAGATAAGGAAGAGACCTACAATTTCAGTTTCACTAGAATTGTCAAATTAGGCCAAAATCAAGGCTAACTTGGGTCCCGAGTTCTCTGGCCCAGATCAGTGCGAGGTCCATGATGTTCCTTCACTTAAATGGGCCTAACTTACTCATCTTAAGCCCAATTAAGGCATATGATACCTTGTTGGAAAGATTATTCAGAGGCCCTTAATTTGGTCTAGGGTTAGGTCAGGATTAATAAGCATAAATAGCAGTTTACAGCCCCACAAGCCAGAGAGACGGAAATTAGACAACTTTTACATTCATTGTTTTTGCTTTTACATTATTGGGCTTAATTGCTAAACATTGTTAATTTTCAGATTTTTCATTCATCCTGACCTTGTTGCCTTGGGCAGAGCATAACTAGAGCTACGGATATCGGATTTTGGTGATCTTGCTGTTCCTAGAAAGAAAAGGAAGAGACCTACAATTTCAGGTGACTCAAGAATTGTCAAATTAAGCCAAAATCAAGGCTAAATTGGTGATCTTTGGTTCCCTCTAAAGATAAGGAAGAGACCTACAATTTCAGGTTTCACAAGAATTGTCAAATTAGGCCAAAATCAAGGCTAAATTGGCTCCCGAGTTCTCAGGCGAAGATCAGTGCGCAGTCCATGATGTTCCTTCACTTAAATGGGCCTAACTTACTCATCTTAAGCCCAATTATGGCATATCATACCTTGTTGGAAAGCTTATTCAGAGGCCCTTAATTTGGTCTAGAGTTAGGTCAGTATTAGTAAGCATAAATAGCAGGTTACAGTCGCACAAGCCAGAGAGAGACGGAAATTAGACAACTTTTACAATCATTGTTTTTACTTTTTCACTATTGGGCTTAATTGCTAAACATTGTTAATTTTCGGATTTTTCACTCATCCTGACCTTGTTGCCTTGTGCATAGCATTACTAGAGCTTCAGATATCGGATTTTGGAGATCTTGCTGTCCCTAGAAAGATGTGGAAGAGACCTACAATTTCAGGTATCACAAGAATTGTCAAATTAGGCGAAAATCAAGGCTAAATTGGGTCCCGTGTTCTCTGGCGTGGATCATTACGCAGTCCATGATGTTCCTTCCCTTAAATGGGCCTAACTTACTCATCTTAAGCCCAATTATGGCATATCATACCTTGTTGGAAAGCTTATTCATAGGCCCTTAATTTGGTCTAGGGTTAGGTCAGGATTAATAAGCATAAATAGCAGTTTATAGCCGCACAATCCACATAGAGACGGAAATTAGACAACTTTAACAATCATTGTTTTTGCTTTTACATTATTGGGCTTAATTGCTTAATGATAAACATTTTTAATTCTACCTTGATGCCTTCGGAATTATCACTCGATCCCGGATTTTGGTGATCTTGCTGTCCCTAGAAAGAATAAGGAAGAGACCTACAATTTCAGGTTCACAAGAATTGTTAAATTAAGACAAAATCATGGGTCCCGAGTTCTCGGCACGGACCGCTCCGCCCCATGATGTTCCTTCACTTAAATTGGCCTAACTTACTCATCTTAAGCCCAATTAAGGCATATGATACCTTGTTGGAAAGCCAAAAGTGGGTCTAGGGTGGAGGATAAATAAGCATAAATAGCAGTTTACTCCCCGTGAGAGACACGGAAATTAGACAACTTTTACAATCATTGTTTTTGCTTTTACATTATTGGGCTTAATTGGTCTTAATAAATAAACATTTTTAATTTTCGGATTTATCACTCATCCTGACCATGTTACCTTGCACAGAGCATAACTAGAGCTACAGATATCGGATTTTGGTGATCTTGCTGTCCCTAAAAAGATAAGGAAGAGACCTACAATATCAGGTTTCATAAGAATTGTTAAATTAAGCCAAAAACAAGAATAAATAGGGTCCCTAGTTCTCTGGTACGGATCAGTGTGCAGTCCAAGATGTTCCTTCAATTAAATGGGCCTAACTTACTCATCTTAAGCCCAATTATGGCATATGATACCTTTTTGGGAAGCTTATTCAGAGGCCGTTAATTTGGTCTAGGGTTAGTTCAGATAAGCATAAATAGTTACATCATAAGCTAGAGAGAGATGAAAATTAACAACTTTTTAGACAATTTTTGTCATTGTTTTTGCTTTTACATTATTGGGCTTAATTGCTAAACATTGTTAATTTTCGGATTTTTCACTCATCCTGACCTTGTTACCTTGCGCAGAGCATAACTAGAGCTACAGATATCGAATTTTGGTGATCTTGTTGTCCCTAGAAAGAAAAGGAAGAGACCAACAATTTTAGGTTTCACAGGAATTGTCAAATTAAGCCAAAATCAAGGCTAAATTGGGTCCCGAGTTCCCTGGTACGGATCAATGCGCGATCCATGATGTTCCTTCACCTAATTGGGCCTAACTGACTCATCTTAAGACCAGTTAAGGCATATGATACCTTGTTGGAAAGCTTATTCAGAGGCCCTTAATTTGGTCTAGGGTTAGGTCAGGATAAATAAGCATAAATAGGAGTTTACAGCCGCACAAGCCAGAGAGAGACGGAAATTAGACAACTTTTACATTCATTGTTTTTGCTTTTACATTATTGGGCTTAATTGCTAAACATTGTCAATTTTCGGATTTTTCACTCATCCTGACCTTGTTGCCTTGTGCAAAGCATAACTAGAGCTACAGATATCGGATTTTAGTGATCATGCTATCCCTAGAAATATAAGGAAGAGACCTACAATTTCAGGTTTCACAAGAATTGTCAAATTAGGCCAAAATCAAGGCCAAATTGGGTCCCGAGTCCTCTGGCATGGATCAGTGCGCAATCCATGATGTTCCTTCACTTAAATGGGCCTAACTTACCCATCTTAAGCCCAATTAAGGCATATGATACCTTGTTGGAAAGCTTATTCAGAGGCCCTTAATTTGGTCTTGGTTTAGGTCAGGATTAATAAGCATAAATAGCAGTTTATAACAGCACAAGCCAGAGAGAGTCAAAAATTTGACAACTTTTACAATCATTGTTTTTGCTTTTACATTATTGGGCTTAATTGGGCTTAATAGCTAATCATTGTTAATTTTCGGATTTTTCTCTCAACCTGACCTTGTTGCCTTGCGCAGAGCATAACTAGAGGTACAGATATCAGATTTTGGTGATCATGTTGTCCCTAGAAAGATAAGGAAGAGACCTACAATTTCAGGTTTCACAAGGATTGTCTAATTAGGCCAAAATCAAGGTTAAATTGGGTCCCGAGTTCTCGGGCACGGTTTAGTGCGCAGTCCATGATGTTCCTTCACTTAAATGGGCCTAACTTACTCATCTAAAGCCCAATTAAGGCATATGATACCTTGTTGGAAAGCTTATTAAGAGGCCCTTAATTTGGTCTAGGGTTAGGTCAGGATTGATAAGCAAACATCGCAGTTTACAACTGCACAAGCCAGAGAGACGGAAATTAGACAACTTTTACAATCATTGTTTTTGCATTTACATTATTGGGCTTAATTGCAAAACATTGTTAATTTTCGAATTTTTCACTCATCCTGACCTTGTTACCTTGCACAAAGCATAACTGGAGCTACATATATCGGATTTTGGAGATCTTGCAGTCCCTAGAAAGATAAGGAGGAGACCTACAATTTTAGGTGTCACCAGAATTGTCAAACTAGACCAAAATCAAGGCTAAATTGGGACCCGAGTTCTCTGGCACGGATCAGTGCGTCGTCCATGATATTCCTTCACTTAAATGGGCCTAACTTACTCATCTTAAGCCCAATTAAGGCATATGATAGCTTGTTGGAAAGCTTATACAGAGGCCCTTAATTTGGTCTAGGGTTAGGTCAGGATTAGTAAGCGTAAGTAGCAGTTTATAGCCGCACAAGCCAGAGAGAGACGGAAATTAGACAACTTTTACAATCATTGTTTTTGCTTTTACATTATTGGGCTTAATTGGACTTAATTGCTAAACATTATTAATTTTGGGATTTTTCACTCATCCTGACCTTCTTGCCTTGCGCAGAGCATAACTAGAGTTACAGATATCGGATTTTGGTGATCTTGCAGTCCCTAGAAAGATAAGGAAGAGACCTACAATTTCAGGTTTCACAAGAATTGTCAGATTGGGCCAAAATCAAGGATAAATTGGGTCCCAAGTTCTCTGACGCGGATCAGTGCGCAGTCCATGATGTTCCTTCACTAAAATGGGCCTAACTTACTCATCTTAAGCCCATTTAAGGCATATGATACCTTGTTGGAAAGCTTATTCAGAGGCCCTTAATTTGGTCTAGGGTTAGGTGAGGATTAATAAGCATAAATAGCTGTTTACAGCCGCACAAGCAAGAGAGAGACATAAATTAGACAACTTTTACAATCGTTGTTTTTGCTTTTACATTATTGGGCTTAATTGGGCTTAATTGCTAAACATTGTTAATTTTCAGATTTTTCACTCAACCTGACCTTGTTGCCTTGCGCAGAGCATAACTAGGGCAACATATATCGGATTTTGGTGATCTTGCTATCCCTAGAAAGATAAGGAAGATACCTACAATTTCAGGTGTCACAAGAATTATCAAGTTAGGACAAAATAAAGTCTAAATTGGGTCCCTAGTTCTCTGGCTTGGATCAGTGCGCAGTCCATGATGTTCCTTCACTTAAATGGGCCTAACTTATTCATATTAAGCCCAATTAAGGCATATGATACCTTGTTGGAAAGCTTATTCAGAGGCCCTTAATTTGGTCTAGGGTTAGGTCAGGAATAATAAGCATAAATTGCAGTTTACAGCCACACAAGCCATAAAGAGACATAAATTAGACAACTTTTACTATTATTGTTTTTGCTTTTACATTATTGGGCTTAAATGCTAAACATTGTTAATTTTCGGATTTTTCACTCATCCTGACCTTGTTGCCTTGCACAAAGCATAACTGGAGCTACATATATCGGATTTTGGTGATCATGCTGTCCCTAGATAGATAAGGAAGAGACCTACAAATTCAGGTATCACAAGTATTGTCAAATTAGGCCAAAACCTAGGCGGAATTGGGTCCCGATTTCTCTGGCGCGGATCAGTGCGCAGTCCATGATGTTCCTTCACACAAATGGGCCTAACTTACTCATCTTAAACCCAGTTAAGGCATATGTTACCTTGTTGGAAAGCTTATTCCCAGGCCCTTAATTAGGTCTAGGGTTAGGACAGGATTAATAAGCATAAATAGCTGTTTACAGCCGCACAAGCCAGAGAGAGACAGAAATTAGACAACTTTTACAATCATTGTTTTTGCTTTTACATTATTGGGTTTAATTGGGCTTAATTGCTAAACACAAATTTTCGGATTTTTCACTCATCCTGACCTTGTTGCCTTGCGCAGAGCATAACTACAGCTACATATATCGAATTTTTGTGATCTTGTTGTCCCTAAAAAGATAAAGAAGAGACCTACAATTTCAGGTTTCACAAGAATTGTCAAATTAGGCCAAAATAAAGGATAAATCAGGACCCGAGTTCTCTGGCTCGGATGAGTATGCAGTCCATGATGTTCCTTCACTTAAATGGGCCTAACTTACTCATCTTAAGCCCAATTAAGGCATATGAACCTTGTTGGAAAGCTTATTCAGAGGCCCTTAATTTGGTCGAGGGTTAGGTTAGGATTAATAAGCATAAATAGCAGTTTACAGCCGCACAAGACAAAGAGAGACGGAAATTAGACAAATTTTACAATCATTGTTTTTACTTTTACATTATTAGGCTTAATTGCTAAACATTGTTAACTTTCGGATTTTTCACTCATCCTGACCTTGTTGCCTTGCGCAGAGCATAAATAGAGCTGCAAATATCAGATTTTGGTGATCTTGCTGTCCCTAGAAAGATAAGAAAGAGACCTACAATTTCAGGTTTCATAAGAATTGTCAAATTAGGCAAAAATCAAGGCTAAATTGGGTCCCGAGTTCTCTGGTGCGGATCAGTGCGCAGTCCATGATGTTCCTTCACTTAAATGGGCCTAACTTACTCATCTTAAGCCCAACTAAGGCATATGATGCCTTGTTGGAAAGCTTATTCAGAGGTCCTTAATTTGGTATAGGGTTAGGTCAGGATTAATAAGCATAAATAGCAGTTTATAGCCGCACAAGCCAGAGAGAGACGGTAATTAGACAACTTTGACAATCATTGTTTTTGCTTTTACACTATTGGGCTTAATTGCTAAATATTGGTAATTTTATCATTTTTCACTCATCCTGACCTTGTTTCCTTGCGCAGTGCATAACTAGAGCTATAGATATCGGATTTTGGTGATCTTGCAGTCCCTAGAAAGATAAGAAAGAGACCTACAATTTCAGTTTTTACAAGAATGGTTACATTAGGACAAAATCAAGGATAAATTGGGTCCCGAGTTCTCTACCGCGGATCAGTGTGCAGTCCATGATGTTCCTTCACTTAAATGGACCTAACTTACTCATCTTAAGCCCAATTAAGGCATATGATACCTTGTTGGAAAGCTTATTCAGAGGCCCTTAATTTGTTCTAGGGTCAGATCAGGATTAATAAGCATAAATAGCAGTTTACAGCCGCACAAGCCAGAGAGAGACGGAAATTAGACAACTTTTACAATCGTTGTTTTTGCTTTTACATTATTGGGCTTTATTGCTAAACATTGTTAATTTTTCATATTTTTCACTCATCCTGACCTTGTTGCCTTGGGCGGAACAAAAATAGGGGAAATTTTTTTTTTTTGGTGATCTTGCTGTCCCTAGAAAGATAAGGAAGAGACCTACAATTTCAGGTGTCACAAGAATTGTCAAATTAGGCCAAAATCAAGGTTAAATTGGGTCCCGAGTTCTCTAGCTCGGATCAGTACGCAGTCCATGATGTTCCCTCACTTAAATGGGCCTAACATACTCATCTTAAGCCCAATTAGGGCATACGATACCTTGTTGGAAAGCTTATTCAGAGGCCCTTAATTTGGTCTAGGATTAGGTCAGGAATAATAAGCATAAATTGCAGTTTACAGCCGCACAAGCCATAAAGAGACCGAAATTAGACAAATTTTACAATCATTGTTTTTGCTTTTACATTATTGGGCTTAATTGGGCTTAATTGCTAAACATTGTTAATTTTCAGATTTTTCACTCATCCTGACCTTGTTGCCTTGCGCAGAGCATAACTAGAGCTACAGATATCGGATTTTGGTGATCTTGTTGACCCGAGAAAGATAAGGAAGAGACCTACAATTTCAGGTGTCACAAGAATTGTCAAATTAGGCCAAAATCAAGGATAAATCAGGACCCGAGTTCTCTGGCTCGGATGAGTATGCAGTCCATGATGTTCCTTCACTTAAATGGGCCTAACTTACTCATCTTAAGCCCAATTAAGGCATATGATACCTTGTTGGAAAGCTTATTCAGAGGCCCTTAATTTGGTCTAGGGTTAGGTCAGGAACAATAAGCATAAATTGCAGTTTACAGCCGCACAAGCCATAAAGAGTCCGAAATTAGACAACTTTTACAATCATTGATTTTGCTTTTACATTATTGGGCTTAATTGCTAAACATTGTAAATTTTTTAGATTTTTCACTCATCCTAACCTTGTTGCCTTGCGCAGAGCATAACTAGAGATAAAGATATCGGATTTTGGTGATCTTGCTGTCCCTACAAAGATAAGGAAGAGACCCACAATTTCAGGTTTCACAAGAATTGTCAAATTAGGCCAAAATAAAGGCTAAATTGGTTCCCGAGTTCTCTGGCGCGGATAAGTGCGCAGTCCATGATGTTCCTTCACTTAAATGTGCCAAACTTACTCATCTTTAGCCCAATTAAGGCATATGATACCTTGTTGGAAAGGTTATTCAGAGGCCGTTAATTTGGTCTTGGGTTAGGTCATGATTAATAAGCATAAATAGCAGTTTACAGTCGCACTAACCAGCGAGAGACGAAAATTAGACAACATTTACAATCATTGTTTTTGCTTTTACATTATTGGGCTTAATTACAAAACATTGTTAACTTTCGGATTTTTCACTCATCCTGACTTTGTTGCCTTGCGCCGAGCAATACTGGAGCTACATATATCGGATTTTGGTGATCTTGCTGTCCCTAGAAAGATAAGGAAGAGTACTACAATTTCAGGTTTCAAAAGAATTGTCAAATTAGGCCAAAATCAAGGCTAAATTGTGTCCCGAGTTCTCTGGTGCGGATCATTTCGTAGTCCATGATGTTCCTTCACTTAAATGGGCCTAACTTACTCATCTTAAGCCCAATTAAGGCATATGATACCTTGTTGGAAAGCTTATTCAGAGGCCCTTAATTCGGTCTAGGGTTAAGTGAGGAATAACAAGCATAAATTGCAGTTTACAGCCGCACAAGACAGTGAGAGACGGAAATTAGACAAATTTTACAATCATTGTTTTTGCTTTTACATTATTGGGCTTAATTGCTAAATATTGTTAATTTTGGGATTTTTCACTCATCCTGACCTTGTTTCCTTGCGCAGTGCATTACTAGAGCTATAGATATCGGATTTTGGTGATCTTGTAGTCCCTAGTAAGATAAGGAAGAGACCTACAATTTCAGGTTTCACAAGAATTGTCAAATTAGGCCAAAATCAAGGCTAAATTGGGTCCCGAGTTCTCTGGCGTGGATCAGTGTGCAGTCCATGATGTTCCTTCACTTAAATGGGCCTAACTTACTCATCTTAAGCCCAATTAAGGCATATGATACCTTGTTGGAAAGCTTATTCAGTGGCCCTTAATTTGGTCTTGAGTTAGGTCACGATTAATAAGCAAAGTAGCAGTTTTCAGCCGCACAAGCCAGAGAGAGACGGAAATTAGACAACTTTTGCAATCATTGTTTTGGCTTTTAGATTATTGGGCTTAATTGCTAAACATTGTTAATTTTCTTATTTTTCACTCATCCTGACCTTGTTCCCTTGCGCAGGGCATAGCTAGAGCTACAGATATCGGATTTTGGTGATCTTGTTGTCCCTAGAAAGATAAGGATGAGACCTACAATTTCATGATTCACAAGAATTGTCAAATTAGGCCAAAATCAAGGTTAAATCTGGACCCGAGTTCTCTGGCTCGGATCAGTATGTAGTCCATGATGTTCCTTCACTTAAATGGGCCTAACTTACTTATCTTAAGCCCAATTAAGGCATATGATACCTTGTTGGAAAGCTTATTCAGAGGCCCTTAATTCGGTCTAGGGTTAGGTCAGGAATAACAAGCATAAATTGCAGTTTACAGCCGCACAAGCCAAAAAGAGACCGAAATTAGACAACTTTTACAATCATTGTTTTTGCTTTTACATTATTGGGCTTAATTTCTAAACATTGTTAATTTTTCGGATTTTTCACTCATCCTAACCTTGTTGCCTTGCGCAGAGCATAACTAGAGATAAAGATATCGGATTTTGGTGATCTTGCTGTCCCTACAAAGATAAGGAAGAGACCCACAATTTCAGGTGTCACAAGAGTTGTCAAATTAGGCCAAAATCAAGGCTAAATTGGTTCCCGAGTTCTCTGGCGTGGATCAGTGCGCAGTCCATGATGTTCCTTCACTTAAATGTGCCAAACTTACTCATCTTAAGCCCAATTAAGGCATATGATACCTTGTTGGAAAGGTTATTCAGAGGCCGTTAATTTGCTCTAGGGTTAGGTCATGATTAATAAGCATAAATAGCAGTTTACAGTCGCACAAGCCAGAGAGAGACGAAAATTAGACAACTTTTACAAAAATTGTTTTTGCTTTTACATTATTGGGCTTTTAATTGCTAAACATTGTTAACTTTCGGATTTTTCACTCATCCTGACCTTTTCGCCTTGTGCAGAGCATAACTAGAGCTACAGATATCGGATTTTGGTGATCTCGTTGTCCCTAGAAAGATAAGAAAGAGACCTACAATTTCAAGATTCACAATAATTGTCAAATTAGGCCAAAATCAAGGCTAAATTGGGTCACGAGTTCTCTGGCGCGGATCAGTGCGCAGTTCATGATGTTCCTTTACCTAAATGGGCCTAACTTACTCATCTTAATCCCAATTAAGGCATATGATACCTTGTTGGAAAGGTTATTCAGAGGCCCTTAATTTGGTCTAGGGTTATGTAAGGATTAATAAGCATAAATAGCAGTTTATAGCCGCACAAGCCAGAGATGGACGAAAATTAGACATCTTTTACAATCATTGTTTTTGCTTTTACATTATTGGGCTTAATTGCTAAACATTGTTAACTTTCGGATTTTTCACTCATCCTGACCTTGTTGCCTTGCGCATGCATAACTAGAGCTACAGATATCGGATTTTGGTGATCTTGTTGTCCATAGAAAGATAAGGAAGATACCTACAATTTCATGTTTCACAAGTATTGTCAAATTAGGCCAAAATCAAGGCTAAATTGGGTCCCGAGTTCTCTGGCGCGGATTAGTGCGCAGTCCATGATGTTCCTTCCCTTAAATGGGCCTAACTTACTCAACTTAAGCCCAGTTAAGGCATATGATGCCTTGTTGGAAAGCTTATTCAGAGGCCCTTAATTTGGTCTAGGGTTAGGACAGGAACAATAAGCATAAATTGCAGTTTACATCTGCACAAGCCATAAAGAGACCGAAATTAGAAAACTTTTACAATCATTGTTTTTGCTTTTACATTATTGGGCTTAATTGGGCTTAATTGCTAAACATTGTTAATTTTATGATTTTTCACTCATCTTGACCTTGATGACTTGCGAAGAGCATAACTTGAGCTACAGATATCGGATTTTGGTGATCTTGATGTCCTTATAAAGATAAGGAAGAGACCTACAATTTCAGGTTTCACAAGAATTGTCAAATTAGGCCAAAATCAAGGATAAATCTGGACCCGAGTTCTCTGGCTCGGATCAGTATGCAGTCCATGATGTTCCTTCACTTAAATAGGCCTAACTTACTCATCTTAAGCCCAATTAAGGCATATGATACCTTGTTGGAAAGCTTATTCAGTGGCCCTTAATTTGGTCTTGAGTTAGGTCACGATTAATAAGCAAAGTAGCAGTTTTCAGCCGCACAAGCCAGAGAGAGACGGAAATTAGACAACTTTTGCAATCATTGTTTTGGCTTTTAGATTATTGGGCTTAATTGCTAAACATTGTTAATTTTCTTATTTTTCACTCATCCTGACCTTGTTCCCTTGCGCAGGGCATAGCTAGAGCTACAGATATCGGATTTTGGTGATCTTGTTGTCCCTAGAAAGATAAGGATGAGACCTACAATTTCAGGTTTCACAAGAATTGTCAAATTAGGCCAAAATCAAGGATAAATCTGGACCCGAGTTCTCTGGCGACGGATGCGCAGAAATCCATGATGTTCCTTCACTTAAATGGGCCTAACTTACTCATCTTAAGCCCAATTAAGGCATATGATACCTTGTTGGAAAGCTTGTTCAGAGGCCCTTAATTCGGTCTAGGGTTAGGTCAGGAATAACAAGCATAAATTGCAGTTTACAGCCGCACAAGCCAAAAAGAGACCGAAATTAGACAACTTTTACAATCATTGTTTTTGCTTTTACATTATTGGGCTTAATTGGCTTAATTGCTAAACATTGTTAATTTTTCGGATTTTTCACTCATCCCTGACCTTGTTGCCTTGCAGAGCATAACTAGAGATACAGATATCGGATTTTGGTGATCTTGCTGTCCCTAGAAAGATAAGGAAGAGACCTACAATTTCGGGATTCACAAGAATTGTCAAATTAGGCCAAAATCAAGGCTAAATTGGGTCCCGAGTTCCCGGAGAACGGATCGATATTTGTCCATGATGTTCCTTCACTTAAATGGGCCTAACTTACTCATCTTAAGCCCAATTAAGGCATATGATACCATGTTGGAAAGCTTATTCAGAGGCCCTTAATTTGGTCTAGGGTTAGGTGATTAATAAGCAAAAATAGAAGTTTACCACCGCACAAGCCAGAGAGAGACGGAAATTAGACACACTTTTACAATCATTGTTTTTGCTTTTACATTATTGGGCTTAATTCCTAAACATTGTTAATTTTCGGATTTTTCAACTCATCCCCGACCTTGTTGCCTTCGCAGAGCATAACTAGAGCTACATATATCGGATTTTGGTGATCTTGCTGTCCCTAGAAAGATAAGGAAGAGACCAACAATTTCAGATTTCACAAGAATTGTCAAATTAGGCCAAAATCAAGGCTAAATTAGGTCCCAAGTTTTCTCGGTGCGGATCAATGCGCATCCATGATGTTCCTTCACTTAAATGGGCCTAACTTTCTCATCTTAAGGCCAATTAAGGCATATGTTACCTTGTTGGAAAGCTTATTCATAGGCCCTTAATTTGGTCTAGGGTTAGGTCAGGATTAATAAGCATAAATAGCAGTTTACAGCCACACAAACCAGAGAGAGACGGAAATTACACAACTTTTACAATCATTGTTTTTGCTTTTACATTATTGGGCTTAAATGCTAAACATTGTTAATTTTCGGATTTTTCACTCATCCTGACCATGTTTCCTTACGCAGAGGATAACTAGAGCTACGGATATCGGATTTTGGTGATCTTGCTGTCCCTAGAAAGATAAGGAAGAGAACTACAAATTCTGGTTTCACAAGAATTATCAAATTTGGCCAAAATCATGGCTAAATTGGGTCCCAAGTTCTCTAGCGCGGATCGGTGCAGTCCATGATGTTCCTTCACTTAAATGGGCCTAACTTACTCATCTTAAGCCCAATCAAGGCATACGATACCTTGTTGAAAAGCTTATTCAGAGGCCCTTAATTTGGTCTAGGTTTAGGTCAGGATTAATAAGCATAAATTGCAGTTTACAGCCGCACAAGCCAGAGATAGACGGAAATTAGACAACTTTTACAATCATTGTTTATACGTTTACATTATTGGGCTTAATTGCTAACCAATGTTAATTTTTGGATTTTTCACTCATCCTGACCTTGTTGCCTTGGGCAGAGCATAAGTAGAGCTACAGATATCGGATTTTGGTGATCTTGCTGTCCATAGAAAGATAAGGAAGAGACCTACAATTTCAGGTTTCACAAGAATTGTCAAATTAGGTCAAAATCAAGGCTAAATTAGGTCCCGAGTTCTCTGGCGCGGATCAGTGCGCAGTCCATGATGTTCCTTCACTTAAATGGGCCTAACTAACTCATCTTAAGCCCAATTAAGACGTATGATACCTTGTTGGAAAGCTTATTGAGAGGCCCTTAATTTGGTCTAGGGTTGGGTCAGGATTAATAAGCATAAATAGTAGTTTACAGCCGCACAGGCCAGAGAGAGACGAAAATTAGACTACTTTTATAATCATTGTTTTTGCTTTTACATTATTGGGTTTAATTGCTAAACATTGTTAATTTTAGGTTTTTTCACTCATCCCGACCTTGTTGCCTTGAGAGCATAACTAGGAGCTATAGATATCGGATTTTGGTGATCTTGTTGTCCCTAGAAAGATAAGGAAGAGACCAACAATTTCAAAGTGTCACAAGAATTGTCAAATTATGCCAAAATCAAGGCTAAATTTGGTCCCGAGTTCTCTGGCGCGGATCGTGCGGTCCATGATCACACAACCAGAAGGAAATTAGATAACCTTGACAATCATTGTTTTTGCGTTTACATTATTGGGCTTAATTGCTAAATATTGTTAATTTTTTGATTTTTCACTCATCTTGACCTTGTTGCCTTGTGCAGAGCATAACTGGAGCTACAGATATCGGATTTTGGTGATCTTGTTGTCCCTAGAAAGATTAGGAAGAGACCTACAATTTCTGGTTTCACAAGAATTGTCAAATTAGGCCAAAATCAAGGCTAAATTGGGTCTCGAGTTCTCTGTCTCGGATTAGTGCGTCCATGATGTTCCTTCACTTAAATGGGCATAACTTACTCATCTTAAGCCCAATTAAGGCAAATGATACCTTGTTGGAAAGCTTAGAGGCCCTTAATTTGTTCTAGGGTTAGGTCAGGATTAATAAGCATAAATAGCAGTTTACAGCCACAAGACAGACAGAGACAGAAATTACACTACTTTTACAATCATTATTTTTGCTTTTACATTATTGGGCTTAATTGCTAAACATTGTTAATTTTAGGATTTTCCACTCATCCTGACCTTGTTTCCTTGCGCAGAGTATAACTAGAGCTACAAATATCGGATTTTGGTGATCTTGCTGTTCATAGAAAGATAAGGAACAGGCCTACAAGAATTGTCAAATTTGGACAAAATCAAGGCTAAATTGGGTCCCGAGTTCTCTGGTACGGATCAGTGCGCAGTCCAAGATGTTCCTTAACTTAAATGGGCCCAACTTACTCATCCTAAGCCCAATTAAGGCATATGATACCTTGTTGAAAGCTTATTCAGAGGCCCTTAATTTGGTCTAAGGTTAGGTCAGGATTAATAAGCATAAATAGCAGTTTACAGCCGCACAAGCCAGAGAGAGACGGAAATTAGACAACTTTTACAATCATTGTTTTTGCTTTTACATTATTGGGCTTAATTTCTAAACATTGTTAATTTTCGGATTTTTCACTCATCCTGACCTTGTTGGCTTCCGCAGAGCATAACTAGAGCTACAGATATCGGATTTTGGTGATCTTGCTGTCCCTAGAAAGATAAGGAAGAGGCCTACAATTTTAGGTTTCAAAAGAATTGTCAAATTAGGCCAAAATCATGGCTAAATTGGGTCCCGAGTTCTCTGTCGCGGATCAGGGCGCACTCCATGATGTTCCTTCACTTAAATGTGACTAACTTACTCATCTTAAGCCCAATTAAGGCATATGATACCATGTTGGAAAGCTTATTCAGAGGCCCTTAATTTAGTGTAGGGTTAGGTCAGGATTAATAAGAATAAAGAGCAGTTTACAGCCGCACAAGCCAGAGAGTCATGGAAATTAGACAACTTTTACAATCATTGTTTTTGCTTTTACATTATTGGGCTTAGTTGGGATTAATTGATAACATTGTTAATTTCTGGATTTTTCACTCATCATGACTTTGTTGCCTTGCGCAGAGCATAGCTAGAGCTACATATATCGGATTTTGGTGATCTTGATGTCCCTAGAAAGATAAGGAAGAGACCTACAATTTCAGGTTTCAAAAGAATTGTCAAGTTAGACCAAAATCAAGGCTAAGTTGGGTCCCGAATTCTCAGGCGCGGATTAGTGCGCAATCCATGATGTTCCTTCACATAAATGGGCCTAACTTACTCATCTTAAGCCCAATTAAGGCATATGATACCTTGTTGGAAAACTTATTCAGAGGCCCTTAATTTGGTGTAGGGTTAGGTCATAGTTAATTACATTAAAAAGCAGTTAAAAGCCGTACATTCCAGAGGGAGACGAAAATTAGACAACTTTTACAAACATTGTTTTTGCTTTTACATTATTCGGCTTAATTGCTAAACATTGTTAACTTTCGGATTTTTCACTCATCCTGACCTTGTTGCCTTACGCAGAGCATAACTAGACCTACAGATATCGGATTTTGGTGATCTTGCTGTCCCTAGAAAGATAAGGAAGAGACCTACAATTTCAGGTTTCACAAGAATTGTCAAATTAGGCCAAAATCAAGGCTAAATTGGGTCCCGAGTTCTCTGGCGGATCGGGGTGCATCCCATGATGTTCCTTCACTTAAATGTGACTAACTTACTCATCTTAAGCCCAATTAAGGCATATAATACCATGTTGGAAAGCTTATTCAGAGGTCCTTAATTTGGTGTAGGGTTAGGTTAGGATTAATAAGAATAAATAGCAGTTTACAGCCGCACAAACCAGAGAGAGACGAAAATTAGACTACTTTTACAATCATTGTTTTTGCTTTTACATTATTGGGCTTAATTGGGATTAATTGGTAACATTGTTAATTTCTGGATTTTTCACTCATCATGACCTTGTTGCCTTGCGCAGAGCATAACTAGAGCTACAGATATCGGATTTTGGTGATCTTGATGTCCCTAGAAAGATAAGGAAGAGGCCTACAATTTCAGGTTTCACAAGAATTGTCAAGTTAGGCCAAAATCAAGGCTAAGTTGGGTCCCGAGTTCTCAGGCGCGGATCAGTGCGCAATCCATGATGTTCCATCATATAAATGGGCCTAACTTACTCATCTTAAGCCCAATTAAGGCATATGATACCTTGTTGGAAAACTTAATCAGATGCCCTTAATTTGGTGTAGGGTTAGGTCATAATTAACTACATTAAAAAGCATTTTAAAGCCGTACAATCCAGAGGGAGACGGAAATTAGACAACTTTTACAAACATTGTTTTTGCTTTTACATTATTCGGCTTAATTGCTAAACATTGTTAACTTTCGGATTTTTCACTCATCCTGACCTTGTTGCCTTGCGCAGAGCATAACTAGACCTACAGATATCGGATTTTGGTGATCTTGCTGTCCCTAGAAAGATAAGGAAGAGTCCTACAATTTCAGGTTTCAAGAGAATTGTCAAATTAGCCCAAAATCAAGCTTAAATTGGTTCCCAAGTTCTCTGGCGTGGATCATTGTGGAGTCCATGATGTTCCTTCACTGAAATGGGCCTAACTTACTCATCTTAAGCCCAATTAAGGCATATGATATCTTGTTGGAAAGATTATTCAGAAGCCCTTAATTTGCGTCTTGTGTTAGGCG
This sequence comes from Sophora flavescens, assembly GCA_030762895.1. NCBI lineage: Eukaryota > Viridiplantae > Streptophyta > Magnoliopsida > Fabales > Fabaceae > Sophora > Sophora flavescens. The sequence goes on from JAUPTC010000013.1 coordinate 904,574, forward strand.
AGGATTAAAAGCATAAATAGCCGTTTACAGCCATACCGATCCAATGAGATACGGAAATTAGACAACTTTTACAATCATTCTTTTTGCTTTTACATTATAGGGCTTAATTGCTAAACATTATTAATTTTCGGATTTTTCACTCATCCTGACCTTGTTGCCTTGTGCAGTATAACTAGAGCTACAGATATCGGATTTTGGTGATCCTTCTGTCCCTAGAAAGATAAGGAAGAGACCCACAATTTCCAAGTTTCACAAGAATTGCCAAATTAGGCCAAAATCAAGGCAAAATTGGTCCCGAAGTTCTTTGGCGGATTGGTCATGATCCATGACGTTTCTTCGCTTAAATTGGCCTAACTTACTCATCTTAAGCCCGATTAAGACATAGGATACCTTGTTGGAATGCTTATTCAGAGGCCCTTTATTAGGTCTAGTGTTAGGTAAGGATTAAGAAGCATAAATAGCAGTTAACAGCCGCACAAGCCAGAGAGAGACGAAAATTAGACAACTTTTAAAACCATTGTTTTTGCTTTTACATTATTCGGCTTAATTGCTAAACATTGTTAATTTTCGGATTTTTCACTCATCCTGACCTTGTTGCCTTGCGCAGAGCATAAGTGGAGCTACAGAAATCGGATTTCGGTGATCTTGCTGTCCGTAGAAAGATAAGGAAGAGACCTACAATTTCAGGTTTCAAGGGAATTGTTAAATTAGCCCAAAATCAAGGCTAAATTGGTTCCCGAGTTTTCTGGAGAGGATCAGTGCGCAGTCCATGATGTTCCTTCACTTAAATGGGCCTAACTTACTCATCTTAAGCCCAATTAAGGCATCTGATACCTTGTTGGAAAGCTTATTCGGAGGCCCTTAATTTGGTGTAGGGTTAGGTGAGGATTAATTAGAATAAATAGCAGTTCTGACCGCACAAGCCGCGAGAGAGACGGAAATTAGACAACTTTTACAATCATTGTTTTTGCTTTTTACATTTATTGGGCTTAATGGGCTTAATTGATAACTTTGTTAATTTCAGGATTTTTCACTCATCATGACCTTGTTTCCTTGTTCAGAGCATAACTAGAGCTACAGATATCGGATTATGGTGATCTTGCTGTCCCTAGAAAGATAAGGAAGAGACCTACAATTTCAGGTTTCACAAGAATTGTCAAATTAGCTTAAATCAAGGCTAAATTGGGTCCCGAGTTCTCTGACACGGACCAGTGCGCAGTCCATGATGTTCCTTCACTTAAATGGGCCTAACTTACTCATCTTAAACCTAATTAAGGCATATGATACCTTGTTGGAAAGCTTATTCAGAGGTCCTTAATTTGGTCTAGGGTTAGGTCAGGATTAATAAGAATAAATAGCAGTTTACTGCCGTACAAGCCAGAGAGAGACGGAAATTAGACAACTTTTACAATCATTGTTTTTGCTTTTACATTTTTGGGCTTAATTGATTAGCTTTGCTAATTTTAGGATTTTTCACTCATCCTGACCTTGTTGCCTTGCGCAGAGCATAACTAGAGCTACAAATATCGGATTTTGGTAATCTTACTGTCCCTAGAAAGATAAGGAAGAGACCTACAATTTCTGGTGTCACAAGAATTGTCAAATTAGGCCAAAATCAATGCTAAATTAGGTCCCGAGTTCTATGGCACGGATCAGTGCGCAGTCCATGATGTTCCATCACTTAAATGGGCCTAACTTACTCATCTTAAGCCCAATTAAGGCATATGATACCCTGTTGGAAAGCTTATTCAGAGGCCCTTAATTTGGTCTAGGGTTAGGTCAGGATTAAAAAGCATTAATAACAGCTTTACTGCTGGCATGAGAGAGAGACGAAATTTGACAACTTTTACAATCATTGTTATTCTTTTACATTATCGGGCTTAATTGGGCTTAATTGCTAAACATTGTTAATTTTCCAATTTTTCATCATCCTGACCTTGTTGCCTTGCGCAGAGCATAACTAGAGCTACAGATATCGGATTTTGGTGATCTTGATGTCCCTAGAAAGATAAGGAAGAGACCTACAATTTCACGGTTTCACAAGAATTGTCAAATTAGGCCAAGAAATCAAGGCTAAATTGGGTCCCGAGTTCTGGTGCGGATCGATCTGTATCCATGATGTTCCTTCATTTAAATGGGCCTAACTTACTCGTCTTAAGCCCAATTGAGGCATATGATACCTTGTTGGAAATCTTATTCAGAGGCCCTTAATTTGGTCTAGGGTTAGGTCAGGATTTATTAGCATAAATAGCAGTTTACAACTGCAATAGCCGAAGAGAGACGGAAAATAGACAACGTTTACAATCATTGTTTTGTGCTTTTACATTATTGGGCTTAATTTGGCTTAATTGCTAAACATTGTTAATTTTTGGATTTTTCACCTATCCCGACCTTGTTGTGATCTTGCGTAGCATAACTATAACTACAGATATCGGATTTTGGTGATCTTGCTGTCCGTAGAAAGATAAGGAAGAGACCTACAATTTCGAGGTATACAAGAATTGTCAAATTAGGCCAAAATCAAGGCTAAATTTGGTTCCCAGTTCTCTCAGTGGATCGATGCGATCCATTATGTTCCTTCACTTAAATTGGCCTAACTTAACCATCTTAAGCCCAATTAAGGCATATGATACCTTGTTGAATGCTTATTCAGTGGCCCTTAATTTGGTCCAGGGTTAGGTCATGATTAATAAGCATAAATAGCAGTTTATAGCCGCACATGCCAGAGAGAGACGGAAATTAGACAACTTTTACGATCATTGTTTTTGTATTTACATTGTTGGACTTAATTGGGCTTAATTGCTAAACATTGTTAATTTTCGGATTTTTCACTCGTCCTGACCTTTTTGCCATGCGCAGAGCATAACTTGAGCTACAAATATCGGATTTTGGTGATCTTCTTGTCATCGTAGAAAGATAAGGAAGAGACCTACAATTTCAGATGTCACAAGAATTGTCAAATTAGGCCAAAATCAAGGCTAAATTGGGTCCCGGGTTCTTTGGGCTGTTCAGTGCACAGTCCATGATGTTCCTTCACTTAAAACGGGCCTAACTTACTCATCTTAAGCCCACTTAAGGCATATGATGCCTTGCTGAAAAGCTTATTCAGAGGCCCCTAATTTGGTCTAGGGTTAGGTCAGGATTAATAAGCATAAGTAGCAGTTTACAGCCGTAAAAGCCAGAGAGAGACGGAAATTAGATAACTTTTACAATCATTATTTTTGCCTTTACATTATTGGGCTTAATTGCTAAACATTGTAAATTTTTGGATTTTTCACTCATCCTGACCTTGTTGCCTTGCGTAGAGCATAACTAGAGCTACAAATATCGGATTTTGGTGATCTTGCTGTCCCAAGAAAGATTAGGAAGAGACCTACAATTTCAGGTTTCACAGGAATTGTCAAATTAGGCCAAAATCGAGGCTAAATTGGGCCCCGAGTTCTCTGGCGCGGATCAGTGCGCAGTCCATGATGTTCCTTCACTTAAATGGGCCTAACTTACTCATCTTAAGCCCAATTAAGACAAATGAGACCTTGTTGGAAAGCTTATTCAGAGGCCCTTAATTTGGTCTGGGGTTAGGTAAGGATTAATAAGCATAAATAGCAGTTTACAACCTCACAAGCCAGGGAGAGACGGAAATTACACAACTTTTACAATCATTGTTTTTGCTTTTACATTATTGGGCTTAAATGGACTTAATTGTTAAACATTGTTAATTTTTGGAATTTTCACCCATCGTGACCTTGTCGCCTTGCACAGAGCATAACTAGAGCCACATATATCGGATTTTGGTGATCTTGCTGTCCCTAGAAAGATAAGGAAGAGTCCAACAATTTCAGGTTTCACAAGAATTGTCAAATTAGGTCACAATAAGGGCTAAATTGGGTCCCGAGTTCTCTGGCGCGGATTAATGCGCAGTCCATGATGTTCCTTCACTTAAATGGGCCTAACTTACTCATCTTAAGCCCAATTAAGGCATATGATACCTTGTTGGAAAGCTTATTCAGTGGCCCTTAATTTGGTCTATGGTTAGGTCAGGATTAATAACCTCAAATAGCAGTTTACAGCCGCACAAGCCAGAGAGAGACGAAAATTAGACAACTTTTACAATCATTGTTTTTGCTTTTACATTATTGGGCTTAATTGTGCTTAATTACTAAACATTGTAAATTTTCGGATTTTTCACTCATCCTGACCTTATTGCTTTGCCAGAGCATAACTATAGCTACAGATATCGGATTTTGGTGATCTTGTTGTCCCTAGAAAGATAAGGAAGAGACCTACAGTTTCAGCTTTCACAAGAATTGTCAAATTAGGCCAAAATAAAGGCAAAATTGGGTCCCAAGTTCTCTGGCGCGGATCAGTGCGCAGTCCACGATGTTCCTTCACTTAAATGGTCCTAACTTACTCATCTTAAGCCCAATTAAGGCATATGATACCTTGTTAGAAAGCTTATTCAGAGGCCCTTAATTTGGTCTAGGGCTAGGTCAGGATTAATAAGCATAAATAGCAGTTTACAGCCGCACAAGCTTGAGAGAGATGGAAATTAGACAACTTTTACAATCAATGTTTTTGCTTTTACATTATTAGGCTAATTGGGCTTAATTGCTAAATATTGTTAATTTTTGGATTTTTCATTCATCATGACCTTGTTGCCTTACGCAGAGCATAACTAAAGCTACACATATCGGATTTTGGTGATCTTCTTTGTCCGTAGAAAGATAAGGAAGAGACCTACAATGTCAGGTTTCACAAGAATTGTCAAATTAGGCCAAAATCAAGGCTAAATTGGGTCCCGAGTTACCTGGCGCGGATCAGGGCGCAGTCCATGATGTTCCTTCACTTAAATCGGCCTAACTTACTCATCTTAAGCCCAATTAAGGCGCATGATACCTTGTTGAAAAGCTTATTCAGTGGCCATTAATTTGGAATAGGGTTAAGGCTAGATTAAAAAGCATAAATAGCAGTTTACAGCCGCACAAGCCATAGAGAGACGGAAATTAGACAACTTTTACAATCATTGTTTTTGCTTTTACATTATTGGGCTTAATTGGGTTTAATTGCTAAACATTGTTAATTTTCGGATTTTTCACTCATCCTGACCTTGTTACCTTGCGCAAAGCATAACGAGAGCTACAGATATCGGATTTTGGTGATCTTGTTATCCCTAGAAAGATAAGGAAGAGACCTACAATTTCATGTTTCACAAGAATTGTCAAATTAGGCCAAAATCAAGGCTAAATTTGGTCCCAAGTTTTCTGGCGTGGATCAGTACGCAGTCCATGATGTTCCTTCACTTAAATGGGCCTAACTTACTCATCTTAAGCCCAATTAAGGCATATGATACCTTGTTGGAATGCTTATTCAGAGGCCCTTAATTTGGTCTAGTGTTAGGTCATGATTAATAAGCATAAATAGCAGTTTACAGCCGTACAAGCCAGAGAGAGACGAAAATTAGACAATTTTTACAATAATTGTTTTTGCATTAATATTATTGGGCTTAATTGCTAAACATTGTTAATTTTCGGATTTTTCACTCATCCTAACCTTGTTGCCTTGGGCAGAGCATAACTAGAGCTACAGATATCGGATTTTGGTGATCTTGCTGTCCCTAGAAAGATAAGGAAGAGAACAAAAAATTCAGCTTTCACAAGAATTATCAAATTAGGCCAAAATCATGGCTAAATTGGGTCCCAAGTTCTCTAGCGCGGATCAGTGCGCAGTCCATGATGTTCCTTCACTTAAATGGGCCTAACTTACTCATCTTAATCCCAATCAAGGCATACGATACCTTGTTGGAAAGCTTATTCTGAGGCCCTTAATTTGGTCTAGGGTTAGGTCAGGATTCATAAGCATAAATAGCAGTTTACAGTCGCACAAGCCAGAGAGAGACGGAAATTAGACAACTTTTACAATCATTGTTTTTACGTTTACATTATTGGGCTTAATTGCTAAACAATGTTAATTTTCGGATTTTGGTGATCTTGCTATCCCTAGAAAGATAAGGAAGAGACCTACAATTTCTGGTTTCACAAGAATTGTCAAATTCGGCCAAAATCAAGGCTAAATTGGGTCCCAAGTTCTCTGTCTCAGATTAGTGCTCAGTCCATGATGTTCTTTCACTTAAATGGGCATAACTTACTCATCTTAAGCCCAATTAGGTCAAATGATACCTTGTGGGAAAGCTTATTCAGAGGCCCTTAATTTGGTCTAGGGTTAGGTCAGGATTAATAAGCATAAATAGCAGTTTACAGCCACACAAGTCAGAGAGAGACGGAAATTACATAACTTTTACAATCATTATTTTTGCTTTTACATTATTGGGCTTAATTGTTAAACATTATTAATTTTTAGATTTTTCACTCATCCTGACCTTGTTGCCTTGCGTAGAGCATAACTGGAGCTACAGATATCGGATTTGGGTGATCTTGCTGTCCCTAGAAAGATAAGGAAGAGACCTACAATTTTAGCTGTACCAAAAATTGTCAAATTAGGCCAAAATGAAGGCTAAATTAGGTCTCGAGTTCTCTGGCGCGAATCAGTGCGCAGTCCATGATGTTCCTTCACTTAAATGGGCCTAACTTACTCATCTTAACCCCAATTAAGGCATATGATACCTTGTTGGAAAGCTTATTCAGAGGCCCTTAATTTGGTCTAGGGTTAGGTCAGGCTTAATAAGCTTAAGTAGCAGTTTACAGCCAGACTGAGAGAGACAGAAATTACACAACTTTTACAATCATTATTTTTTATTTTACATTATTGGGCTTAATTGCTAAACATTGTTAATTTTCGGATTTTTCACTCATCCTGAACTTGTTGCCTTGCGCAGAGCATAACTGGAGCTACAAATATCGGATTTTGGTTATCTTGCTGTCCCTAGAAAGATAAGGAAGAGACCTACAATTTCAGGTTTCACAAGAATTGTCAAATTTGTCCAAAATCAATGCTAAATTTGGTCCCGAGTTCTCTGGCGCGGATCGATCTGCGATCCATGATGTTCCTTCACTTAAATGGGCCTAACTTACTCATCTTAAGCCCAATTAAGGCATATGATACCTTGTTGGAAAGCTTATTCAGAGGCCCTTAATTTGGTCTAGGGTTAGGTCAGGATTAATAAACATAAATAGCAGATTACAGCCGCACAAGCCAGAGAGAGACGAAAACTAGATAACTTTTACAATCATTGTTTTTGCTTTTACATTATTGGGTTTAATTGCAAAACATTGTTAATTTTCGGATTTTTCACTCATCCTGACCTTGTTGCCTTGCGCAGAGCATAACTTGAGCTACAGATATCGGATTTTGGTGATCTTGCTGTCCCTAGAAAGATAAGGAAGAGAACAAAAAATTCAGTTGTCACAAGAATTATCAAATTAGGCCAAAATCATGGGTAAATTGTGTCCCAAGTTCTCTAGCGCGGATCAGTGCGCAGTCCATGATGTTCCTTCACTTAAATGGGCCTAACTTACTCATCTTAAGCCCAATCAAGGCATACGATACCTTGTTGGAAAGCTTATTCCGAGGCCCTTAATTTGGTCTAGGGTTAGGTCATGATTAATAAGCATAAATAGCAGTTTACAGCCGCACAAGCCAGAGAGAGACGGAAATTAGACAACTTTTACAATCATTGTTTTAACGTTTACATTATTGGGCTTAATTGCTAAACAATGTTAATTTTCGGATTTTTCACTCATCCTGACCTTGTTGCCTTGCGTAGAATATAACAGGAGCTATAGATATCGGATTTTGGTGATCTTGCTGTCCCTAAAAAGATAAGGAAGAGACCTACAATTTCAGGTTACAAGAATTGTCAAATTATGCCAAAATCAAGGCTAAATTTGGTCCCGAGTTCTCTGGCACGGAATTGTGCGCAGTCTATGATGTTCCTTCACTTAAATGGGCCTTACTTACTCATCTTAAGCCCAATTAAGGCATATGATACCTTGTTGGAAAGCTTATTCAGAGGCCCTTTATTTGGTCTAGGGTTAGGTCAGGATTAATAAGCATAAATAGCAGTTTACAGCCGCACAAGACAGAGAGAGATGGAATTTAGACAACTTTTACAATCAATGTTTTTGCTTTTATATTATTGGGCTTAATTGCTAAACATTGTTAATTTTTGGATTTTTCACTCATCCTGACCTTGTTGCCTTGCGCAGAGCATAACTAGAGTTACAGATATCGGATTTTGGTGATCTTGCTGTCCCTAGAAAGATAAGGAAGAGAACAAAAAATTCAGTTTTCACAAGAATTATCAAATTAGGCCAAAATCATGGCAAAATTGGGTCCCAAGTTCTCTAGCGCGTATCAGTGTGCAGTCCATGATGTTCCTTCACTTAAATGGGCCTAACTTACTCTTCTTAAGCCCAATCAAGGCATACGATACCTTGTTGGAAAGCTTATTCCGAGGCCCTTAATTTAGTCTAGGGTTAGGTCAGGATTAATAAGCATAAATAGCAGTTTACAGCCGCACAAGCCAGAGAGAGACGAAAATTAGACAACTTTTACAATCATTATTTTTACGTTTACATTATTGGGCTTAATTGCTAAACAATGTTAATTTTTGGATTGTTCACTCATCCTGACCTTGTTGCCTTGTGCAGAGCATAACTGGAGCTACAGATATCGGATTTTTGTGATCTTGTTGTCTCTAGAAAGATAAGGAAGAGACCTACAATTTCAAGTTTCACAAGAATTGTAAAATTAAGCCAAAATCAAGGCTAAATTGGGTCCCGAGTTCTCTGACGCGGATCAGTGCGCAGCCCTTGATGTTCTTTCACTTAAATGGGCCTAACTTACTCATTTACACCCAATTAAGGCGTATGATACCTTGTTGGAAAGCTTATTCAGAGGCCCTTAATTTGGTCTAGGGTTAGGTCAGGATTAAAATGCATAAATAGCAGTTTACACCCGCACAATCCAGAGAGAGACGGAAATTAGACTACTTTTATAATCATTGTTTTTGCTTTTACATTATTGGGCTTAATTGCTAAACATTGTTAATTTTTGGATTTTTCACTCATCCTGACCTTGTTTCATTGCGCAGACCATAACAGGAGCTATAGATATCGGATTTTGGTGATCTTGCTGTCCCTAAAAAGTTAAGGAAGAGACCTACAATTTCAGGCTTCACAAGAATTGTCAAATTTTGCCAAAATCAAGGCTACATTTGGTCCCGAGTTCTCTGGCGTGGATCAGTACGCAGTCCATGAGGTTCCTTCACTTAAATGGGCCTTACCTACTCATCTTAAGCCCAATTAAGGCATATGATACCTTGTGGGAAAGCTTATTCGGAGGCCCTTAATTTGGTCTAGGGTTAGGTCAGGATTAATAAGCATAAATAGCAGTTTACAACGGCACAAGACAGAGAGAGATGGAAATTAGACAACTTTTACAATCATTGTTTTTACGTTTACATTATTGGACTTAATTGGGCTTAATTGCTAAATATTATTAATTTTCTGATTTTTCACTCATCTTGACCTTGTTGCGTTGCGCAGAGCATAACTAGAGCTACAGATATCGGATTTTGGTGATCTTGTTGTCCCTAGAAAGATAAGGAAGAGACGTACAATTTCAGGTTTCATAAGAATTGTCAAATTCGGCCAAAATCAAGGCTAAACTGGGTCCCGAGTTCTCTGGTGCGGATCATTACGCTGTCCATGACTTCCTTCACTTAAATGGGCATAACTTACATATCTTAAGCCCAATTAAGGCATATGATTTCTTGTTGGAAAGCTTATTCAGAGGCCCTTAATTTGGTCTAGGGTTAGGTCAGGATTAATAAGCATAAATAGCAGTTTACAGCCGGACAAGCCAGAGAGAGTCGGAAATTACACAACTTTTACAATCATTGTTTTTACGTTTACATTATTGGGCTTAATTGCTAAACATTGTTAATTTTCGGATTTTTCACTCATACTGACCTTGTTGCCTTGCGCAGAGCATAACTGGAGCTACAGATATCGGATTTTGGTGATCTTCGTGTCCCTAGAAAGATAAGGAAGAGAACTACAAATTCAGGTTTCACAAGAATTATCAAATTAGTCCAAAATCATGGCTAAGTTGGGTCCCAAGTTCTCTAGCGCGGATCAATGCGCAGTCCATGATGTTCCTTCACTTAAATGGGCCTAACTTATTCATCTTAAGCCCAATCAAGGCATACGATACCTTGTTGGAAAGCTAATTCAGAGGCCCTTAATTTGGTCTAGCGTTAGGTCAGGATTAATAAGCATAAAAAGCAGTTTACAGCCGCACAAGCTAGAGAGAGACGGAAATTAGACAACTTTTACAATCATTGTTTCTACGTTTACATTATTGGGCTTAATTGCTAAACAATGTTAATTTCTGGATTTTTCACTCATCCTGACCTTGTTACCTTGTTCGGAGCATAACTGGAGCTACAGATATCGGATTTTGGTGATCTTGCTGTCCCTAGAAAGATAAGGAAGAGAACTACAAATTCAGGTTTCACAAGAATTATCAAATAAGGCCAAAATCATGGCTAAATTGGGTCCCAAGTTCTCTAGCGCGGATCAGTGCGCAGTCCCTGATGTTCGGATAGAATTGTCAAGTTATGCGAAAATCAAGGCTAAATTTGATAATCCCAGTTCTCCGCACAAGCGAGGAACGAAAGACACAATCCGATGATTAATTCTCATGATTTTTCATTTTCACTCATCGACCTTTTTTCTGCCCCCCCCTTTTTGCCTTGCGCAGAGCATAACTGGAGCTACAGATATCGGATTTTGTTGATCCTGTTGTCCCTAGAAAGATAAGGAAGAGACCTACAATTTCAGGTATCACAAGAATTATTAAATTAGTCCAAAATCATGGCTAAATTGGGTCCCGAATTCTCTAGCGTGGATCAGTGTGTAGTCCATGGTGTTTCTTCACTTAAATGAGCCAAACTTACTCATCTTATGCCCAATTAAGGCATATAATACCTTGTTGGAAAGCTTATTCAGAGGCCCTTCATTTGGTCTTGGGTTAGGTCAGGATTAATATGCATAAATAGCAGTTTATATCCGCACAAGCTAGAGAGAGACGAAAATTAGACAACTTTTATAATCACAGCTTTTACGTTTACATTATTGGTTATAATTGCTAAACATTGTTAATTTTTGGATTTTTCACTCTTCCTGACCTTGTTGCCTTGTGTAGAGCGTAACTAGAGCTACTGAGATCGGATTTTGGTGATCTTGCTGTCCCTAGAAAGATAAGGAAGAGACCTACAATTTCATGTTTCACAAGAATTGTCAAATTAGGCCAAACTCGAGGCTAAATTTGGTCCTGAGTTCTCTGGCGCGGATCAGTACGTAGTCCATGATGTTCCTTCACTTAAATGGGCCTAACTTACTCATCTTAAGCCCAATTAAGGCATATGATACCTTGTTGGAAAGCTTTTTCAGAGGCCCTTAATTTGGTCCAGGGTTAGGTCAGGATTAATAAGCATAAATAGCAATTTATAGCCGCACAAGCTAGAGAGAGATGGAAATTAGACAACTTTTATTATCATTGTTTTTGCTTTTACATTATTGTGCTTAATTGCTAAATATTGTTAATTTTCGGATTTTTCACTTCTCCTAACCTTGTTGCCTTATGAAGAGCATAACTATAGCTACAGATATCGGATTTTGGTGATCTTGCTGTCCCTAGAAAGATAAGGAAGAGACCTAGAATTTCAAGTTTCACAAGAATTCTCAAATTAGGTCGAAATCAAGGCTAAATTGGGTCCCGAGTTCTCTGGCGCGGATCAATACGCAGTCCATGATGTTCCTTCACTTAAATGGGCCTAACGTACTCATCTTAAGCCCAATTAAGGCATATGATACGTTGTTGGAAAGCTTATTCAGAGGCCCTTAATTTGGTCTAGGGTTAGGTCCGGATTAATAAGCAAAAATAGCAGTTTACAGCCGCACAAGCCAGAGAGATGGAAATTACACAACTTTTACAATTATTGTTTTTACGTTTACATTACTTATTTAAGATTTAAGATATTAAAACTTAAATTAAATTTAAGATTAGTTACTTACTTATTTAGAGCTTCCACCACCTTTGGTGGCGGATCTTGGTGGAGAGAGCAGAAGAATATGACAGTATGCCTAGACGGGTGAAGTACCAACAACTGCCAATGGTCATTCATACAGTAGGGAGCTAGATATAATTCTTTCCGATTTTCTCCCAACAAGTTCCCTATGTATTTACTCAATGGATCGTCAGCAAAGAATTGGGGCAGAAGGACTGACGGATCTAAGAAGCCGTAAACTGATGCAACGCCCTTATCAAGCTGAAGACGATGGAGATACCTAAGATATGAAAAGGTGTGGATGTTAATTACATAATATATATATTGAAATTAAAATAAATTTTTAAATGGAAAAATACCAAAAATAAATAAGTTATAAAATTAAAATTAACTTACGTGTACGGTAGAGTGACAACATTGTTGTTCATCCAGACGTTATTTCCTGCAGGCGTTCCAAGATCGTCACCACAGAAGGTAAATATCCTCCGAGGAACTAGGCGTGCCACCCATCCATCGTGCTCCAATGGACATTCAAAAATCTCAACGCATAATCCTCACCAAGTGAGAACAAGCGAGTGATAGGTGACAATGACACCAGCGTCGACTTGGCCTTGATTTAGGAAAAATAAAATAGATAAGTTTTTTATAATTAAAAAAAACACAAGTAATTATTTGACTAATTTGGACATTAATAATGAATACATACCTTTGTTAACATTTCGAGCTCACGTCGTTTGGAGTCCAACTCAAGCTCATGCCTTTTCATTTACAACTCATGCTCATGGCGTTGGACTTCGAACTCTCGCTCCCTAGCTGCCAACTCATCGTCCTCCACATGTGGCGCCCTACTAAAACTCTCTTTTGTGCTCACATGTGAAGGGTTGGCATGCCCTTCGGTGTCCTGGGATGTACCGACGGAGGAAAGCTCTCTGGCAACCGCCTGTTTGAAATCTGGGTTGGATATTAAGCCTTGCACCAGATGTGTTGTAATAGCTGGGTTGGACATGAGGTGCTGAGTAATGTCACCCAAAATTGATGCTTGATCGACCACCCGCTTTCGTGAAGCAGACTTGCCATAATATTCTTTGATGGTCACGTTCCCAGGAACACCGAGAACCCGACCAGGATGGTCTTTCTTGCCTAGAGCAGTCATCAAGACCTCCTGCCGTCCAGAAGGGACGAATGCGCCCTAGGAGGATTGTGCTTTAAGATCCATCTACAATGAAAAAAAATGAAAAAACGTGCAAGTGAAAAGTGTTGCAAATATCTATACAAATATCAATTGAAATCAAGTTAATTATTTACTTACAATCTTATCTGCCACTTCGCGAGTGGCATCAACTTTAAAAGATCCCGTCTTTGTCATGCGGCCGGCTAACCAGACATCCTCGCGGTCGATGTCCGACGAAGGACTTGACGGTGTGCCCTCAAGCACCTCTCCTCTTTCAATCCTAGCAGAGTGCTCTTCCTGCTTCGCCCTCAGCCTATCCGCCATCATCTGCTCGATCCGAGTCTGGTACCCACCCTGAGACATGGTGTGGCGGTGGATGTTCTTCGCCTGATTCTGTCGACCCTTATTTGCCTTAGCCTACTCAAACAAAAACACATAATTAAATACAGTTAAATGATCTATAATAAGCATACAAAATTAACTTAATCAAACCAACCTGAAATTCTCCATCCTGTCGACTCCTGGCAAACATATCCCAAGTATCCTGATCAATCCAGGGATAATCTGAGAACATTTTATCAAGCCGCTTCTTCCCAGATACATAGTACCTGGTAAGATCATGCTTGAACCCATTCCAACGCTTTGATGCCATTTTCATACATTTATGACGATGATCCTCGTCATTTGGCACAGTCCAAGCTACCTACACATTAAATACATAACAACTGGATGGATTATAACTCGGATAATTATCTAATAATGTAAATCAAACGAATGTAAAGGTAAAATACCGTGATAGCCTCCCAAATCTGATCCTTAACGTTCTGTGGAACGTCATTCCAGTGGTTGTAGTTGATGCTTACATGCTGCTTCGCTTGTAGAAACACCCACTTATTAAATTCTTTAGCACGGGGTCCCTGGGCATTTAGATTAGCATCGAAGGACACCTCAAGCTTCTGTCCGCTTTGCCTGTCCTTCTCTAGTTTCTTCAACGAGGTGGCTCCTCTACCCCGTTTCCTATGAGCCTGTGATGTCTGTATGGACAAAAAAATGATAAAATAGAGGGTTGTAACATTATAAACTTACATTAAAAAGAAGGACTAAAGATATTATATAACATGTAAACTTACACTAGAATCAGGCGTAGGCGTGATCGGGTCCTGCGAAACCCCCACAGTGTCCTCCCGTGCATGTGGGCTATCACTATGATCCATATGTATGCCTGTTCGGAAACAATATATATGTATTAACATAGGTTATAACTCAAAATAAATACAGAAGTATAAATAAAAATAACTAGATAGGTCCTGTAGATATACAAAACATCTATATATCCAATATAAGGACAATACGGGAGATTGAAAACTATAGTTTTTGAAGATTTCCAAGCACTGGTCACGGCCTGGCCGTAATGTCCATCACGGCCGTAGTAACGTGCCAGCGAAACCAGACCCTCATAGGCGGAATTGATCACGGGCCTAGGCGTGATGAGCATCACGGCAGTGTGACGGATCAACCAACAGAGCAACACATATGCACTCAAAACCAAAAATAGAGACATTCCAAACAACTCATACTCACGGTTTAAAGTTACAACTCACCGAGACTACAGTTTCAATATACACTCAAAACCAAAAATAGAGACATTCCAAACAACTCAAACTCACAGTTTCAAGTTTCAACCTCACTGAGACTACGAGTTTCAACTAGCAGAGCAACATGCATGCACTCAAAACCAAAAATAAAAAAATGTGCCCTAAAGACTCACACGAGAAATAGGCGCTCGCGTGGTGGTGGGGGAAGCTCGAGTGGTGGCCAACGTTCGATGTGGTTACTGAGAGCGAGAGGGACAAGGAGAGTTAGTGCGCGGGAAGGGGAAAGAGAGATGTCAAGTTATTGCAAAGAATGAGCGGGAAAGACAGAGTTAGGGGTTAAGAGTGTACCTCACGGTGGTGGCGAAGAAGCCCTTGCGGTGGTTGCGGTGGAGATGAGCTCGCGATTAGAGGGCGAGTGAGAGCGAGAGTGAGGGTTGAGAGTGAGGGTTGAGCGTGATGAAAAGAGACGTGAGAGAAGTGCGAGAAGGTGCGCGGGTGTAAGCGTTATAATTAAAATAAAACAACATTTTACATCGAGTTGTTAGTAAAACCTGGCGTTAAAGGTCATATATTTAACGTCGATTGTCTTAAGAAGCGGCGTTAAAAACGCTCACACTTCTTACATCGGTTGTTAGTAAAAGCGGCGTTAAAGGTCATATATTTAACGTCGGTTGTATTAAGCGGCGTTAAAAACACTCACACTTCTTACTTGATTTGTATTACACAACGGACGTTAAAAGTTTATTAGTTTCTGCAAAAACATTCATTCCTTTGACTCTTGTGCTACTTACCCATTCACCTTGTACCTAATCCTCTTAATGAGCATTAAGTTTATAGATAAGTTTTCAAGAAAATCAGAATAGCTTAGTAACTTCATCCATTGCTCCTATAAATAGCTTCCTTCCATCCTTTTAATTTTTGTGCTTCACAATATGGCTCTGCCATGGAGATTAACTTCATCACTCTTTCTTCCTATGCCTAGACTCAAAGATCTTTGTCTTAATGGTCAAACAATTTCTGAGGTTGTGTAAATCACATTACATGGATGGTAAGGTTGGGTGAATCACGTAATGTGATTCTCTCACTTTATTTCATCCCCGTCATCCCTTTCACTTTGCTTTGGAAGCAAGTGACTATGGATTCAAGACGATGCATCAAGGAATTCCAGTGAAGAAGAAAGATGCAAAGATCCATTTCACTTTGCTTTCGCTGCTAGTGGTTGAGGATTTACTTTGCATCATGGAATTCAAGTGAGGGAGGTGATGCATCCATTGGAGTTTTGATGACAGGACTGAGAAGAAAATGATGTTGATGCAAAAACTTTTTTATATTTTAGGGCTATGTTGCAGAAATTTTTTATCTTTTAATCATGTAATTTTAACTTATGAATCGCTTCAATGACATACGATTTGATTATACATATAACTTGTTTTATGTTAAGTGTTTATTTATTTTAATTTGCACAAGAATTTATTTATGTTAATTTATGACTGCCAAGTTCCCGTATATTAATTACATTATTTCCAATATTCATTCTGCACGTTTTTAATATATAGGATTATTTACGTCAGCTATTTATTTAACTGAAGTAAAAATCACACTTTTAACGTCAGTTGTATAAAAAACCGACGTTAACAATAAATATTTTTTATTTGAAAAACACTTTTAACGTCAGTTTTTTTAAACAACTGACGTTAAAAGTGTATAGATATCTGCAAAAACATTCATTCCTTTGACTACTGCGCTTCTTACCCATGCACCTTGTAACTTAATCCTCTTAATGAGCATTATTTTATAGATAAGTTTTGAAGAAAATCAGAATAGCTTAGTAACTGAAGGATTATTTACGTTTATAATATATAGGATTATTTACGTCAGCTATTTATTTAACTGAAGTAAAAATCACACTTTTAACGTCAGTTGTATAAAAAGCGGCGTTAACAATAAATATTTTTATTTTAAAAACACTTTTAACGTCAGTTTTTTAAACAAGCGGCGTTAAAAGTGTATAGATATCTGCAAAAACATTCATTCCTTTGACTACTGTGCTACTTACCCATGCACCTTGTAACTTAATCCTCTTAATGAGCATTAAGTTTATAGATAAGTTTTCAAGAAAATCAGAATAGCTTAGTAACTTCATCCCCTGCTCCTATAAATATCTTCCTTCCATCCTTTTAATTTTCGGCTTCACAATATGGCTCTGCCATGGAGATTAACTTCATCACTCTTTCTTCCTATTCCTAGAGTCAAAGATCTTTGTCTTAATGGTCAAACAACTTCTGAGTTTGTGTAAATCACATTACATGGGTGATAAGTTTGTGTAAACCACATTATGTGAGTTGCTCACCTTATCATCCTTAGGAGAATCAGGCTTTGGAGGGCAAATCAGGTGCTCGGGCGTCACAGTTCCAAAATCTTAGCTTTGGCAGCAAGTGACCGTCATGGAAGTCTCTAGAACCACTGCCTTTGCTTGAAACAGATCTAGTGCACCTGTTTTTGCCTCTCTTGAGCTCTCTCATGCCCCCCAGTTTTCTGAGGTCTTCGGAGTATAGTTTTCCCTTTGGCATATTTCATAAAACTCTACGATGGGATGTAGCTTTAATGTTTAGGATTTTAAACCCTTTCAATGTAACTTTTTATAGGATTTAAACCCTTTCAATCTGACCTATCAATCTTATTACACTTACACTTCATGAATGAGATCCTGTTTGGGTTATTGATTCAACTTATACTTCGCACATATATTTTATTTTTCAAAACAGAAACACAAAACATCAAAGCAATTGTGAAACTGAAGCGAGGAAGGCAATGCGAAAGGGTACTTATAATAGATAAAAAATTATTAAAATAACCTTTAACGTCTGTTGATGTAAGGTCGGCGTTAAAAGTGAAATGACTCACGTTTAACGTCGATTCTATAAAGAAGCGGCGTTAAAGCGTTCACTATTAACGTCGTTGTTTATTGAACCGGCGTTAAAAGTGAGTCACTTCACTTTTAACGTCGATCCTTAAAACAACTTGACGTTAAAATTGAATTAATGAAGTCGATATTTACAAAACTGCCACCGCCCCTTTTTAATGTCTAGTTTTTGGCTAAGCGGCGTAAACCTTTACCGTCTAATGTATATTTTCCACTAGTGATTGTCAAATTAGGCCAAAATCAAGGCTAAATTGGGTCCCGAGTTCTCTGGCGCGGATCAATGCGCAGTCCACGATATTCCTTCACTTAAATGGGCCTAACTTACTTATCTTAAGCCCAATTATGGCATATGATACCTTGTTTGAAAGCTTATTCGGAGGCCCTTAATTTGGTCAAAGGTTTGGTCAGGATTAATAAGCATAAATAGTAGTTTACAGCCGCACAAACCCGAGAGAGACGGAAATTAAGTTCTTTTTACAATCATTGTCTTTGCTTTTACATTATTGGGCTTAATTACTAAACATTGTTAATTTTCGGATTTTTCATTCATCCTGACCTTGTTGCCTTGCATAGAGCATAACTAGAGCTACAGATATCGGATTTTGGTGATCTTGCTGTCCCAAGAAAGATAAGGAAGAGACCTGCAATTTCAGTTACACAAGAATTGACAAATTAGGTCAAAATCAAGGCTAAATTGGGTCACGAGTTCTCTGGCGCGGATCTGTGTGCAGTCCATGATGTTCCTTCAATTAAATGGGACTAACTTACTCATCTTAAGCCCAATTAAGGCATATGATACCTTGTTGGAAAGCTTACTTAGAGGCCTTGAATTTGGTATAGGGTTAGGTCAGGATTAATAAGCATAAATAGCAGTTTACAGCCGCACAAGCCAGAGAGACGGAAATTAGACAACTTTTACGATCATTGTTTTTTCTTTTACATTATTGGGCTTAATTGGGCTTAATTACTAAACATTGTTAATTTTCGGATTTTTCAATCATCCTGACCTTGTTGCATTGCGCAGACCATAACTAGAGCTACATATATTGGATTTTGTAGATCTTGTTGTCCCAAGAAAGATAAGGAAGAGACCTACAATTTCAGGTTTCAATAGAATTGTCAAATTAGGCCAAAATCACGGCTGAAGTCGGTCCCGAGTTCTCTGGCGCGGATGAGTGCGTAGTCCAAGATGTTCCTTCACTTAAATGGGCCTAACTTACACATCTTATGCCCAATTAAGACATATGATACCTTGTTGGAAAGCTTATTCAAAGGCCCATAATTTGGTCTAAGGGTAGGTCAGAATTAATAAACATACATAGCAGTTTACAACGGTACAAGTCAGAGAGAGACGAAAATGAGACAACTTTTACAATCATTGTTTTTGCTGTTACATTATTGGGCTTAATTTCTAAACAATGTTAATTTTCGGATTTTTCACTCATCCTGACCTTGTTGCCTTGCGCAGAGCATAACCAGAGCAACAGATATCGGATTTTGGTGATCTTGATGTCCCTAGAAAGATAAGGAAGAGACCTACAATTTCAGGTTTCACAAGAATTGACAAATTAGACCACAATCAAGGCTAAATTGGGTCCCGAGTTCTCTGGGATGGATCAGTGCGCAGTCCATGATGTTCCTTCACTTAAATGGGCCAAACTTAGTCATCTTAAGCCCAATTAAGGCATATGATACATTGTCCGAAAGCTTATTCAGAGGCCCTTAATTTGGTCTAGGGTTAGGTCAGGCTTAATAAGAATAAATAGCAGTTTACAGACGCACAAGCCAGAGAGAGACGGAAATTAGACAACTTTTACAATCAATGTTTTTGCTTTTACATTATCGCTCTTAATTGGGCTTAATTGCTAAACATTTTTAATTTTCGGATACTTGAATCATCCTGACCTTTTTGCCTTCCACAGAGCATAACTAGAGCTACAGATATCGGATTTTGGTAATCTTGCTGTCCCTAGAAAGATAAGGAAGAGACCTACAATTTCAGGTTTCAGAAGAATTGTCAAATTAGGCCAAAATCAAGGATAAATTGGGTCCCGAATTCTCTGACGCGGATCAGTGCACAGTCCTTGATGTTCCTTCACTTAAATGGGCCTAACTTACTCATCTTAAGCCCAATTAAGGCATATGATACCTTGGTGGAAAGCTTATTCAGAGGCCCTTAATTTGGTCGAAGGTTAGGTCAGGATTAATAAACATAAATAGCAGTTTACAACGGTACAAGTCAGAGAGAGACGGAAATTAGGCAACTTTTACAATCATTGTTTTTGCTTTTACATTATTGGTCTTATTTGGGCTTAATTGCTAAACAATGTTAATTTTCGGATTTTTCAATCATCCTAACCTTGTTGCCTTGCGCAGAGCATAACTAGAGCTACAGATATCGGATTTTGGTGATCTTGATGTCCCTAGAAAGATAAGGAAGAGACCTTCAATTTCAGGTTTCACAAGAATAGTTAAATTAGGCCAAAATCAAGGCTAAATTCGGTCCCGAGTTCTCTGGCGCGGATCAGTGTGCAGTCCATGATGTTCCTTCACTTAAATGGGCCTAACTTACTCATCTTAAGCCCAATTAAGGCATATGATACCTTGTTGGAAAGCTTATTCAGAGGCCCTTAATTTAGTCTAGGGTTAGTTCATTATTAATAAGCATAAATAGCAGTTTTCTACCGTACAAGTCAGAGAGAGGCAGAAATTAGACATCTTTAACAATCATTGTTTTTGCTTTTACATTATTGGGCTTAATTGCTAAACATTATTAATTTTCGGATTTTTCACTCATCCTGACCTTGCTGCCTTGCGCAGAGCATAACTAGAGCTACAAATATCGGATTTTGGTGATCTTGTTGTCCCTAGAAAGACAAGGAAGAGACCTACAATTTCAGGTTTCACAAGAATTATCCAATTAGGCCACAATCAAGGCTAAATTGGGTACCGAGTTCTCTGGCGCGGATTAGTGCGCAGCCCATGATGTTCCTTCACTTAAATGGGCCTAACTTACTCATCTTAAGCCCAAATAAGGCATATGATACCTTGTTGGAAAGCTTATTCAGAGGCCCTTAATTTGGTTTTGGATTAGGTATGGATTAATAAACATAAATAGCAGTTTTCAGCGGTACAAGCCAGAGAGAGACGGAAATTAGACAACTCTTACAATCATTATTTTTGCTTTTACATTATTGGGCTTAATTGGGCTTAATTGCTAAACATCATTAATTTTCGGATTTTTCATTCATCCATCGACCATGTTTGTCCTTGCCCTAGAAGATAAGGAAGAGACACAATTTCGGTGGGGGATTTTGGTGATCTTCAGGCCTGTTCCCTAGAAAGAAGAAAGGAAGAGACCACAAGGGTTTGGGTTTAACAAGAATTTGTCAAATTATGCCTACAATCAAGGCTAAATTGGCGAGAGACCTACAATTCAGGTTTGAAGAATTGTCAGGCCAAATCGGGATGGTTCTCGGCGCGGATAAGTGCAGTCCATGATGTTCCTTCACATAAATGGGCCTAACTTACACATCTTAAGCCCAATTAAGGCATATGATACCTTGTTGGAAAGCTTATTCAGAGGCCCTTAATTTGGTCTAAGGTTAGGTCAGGAGTAATAAACATAAATAGCAGTTTACAGCGGTACAAGTCAAAGAGAGACAATTAGACAACTTTTAGAATCATTGTTTTTGCTTTTACATTATTGGGCTTAATTGGGCTTAATTGCTAAACAATGTTAATTTTCGGATTTTTCACTCATCCTAACCTTGATGTCCTTCACCTCCGGCACCATAACTAATTACAACGACAAGTCGAGATATCGGATTTTGGTGATCTTCTTGACCCTCCTAAGTAAAAAATGAGGAAGAGACCTACAATTTCAGGTTGCGTTTGAAGAATTGTCAAATTAGGCCAAAATCAAGGATAAATTGGGTAGTCGAGTTCTCTGGCGCGGATCAGTGCGCAGTCCATGATGTTCCTTCACTTAAATGGGCCTTACTTACTCATCTTAAGCCCAATTAAGGCATATGATACCTTGTTGAAAGCTTATTCAGAGGCCCTTAATTTGGTCTAGGGTTAGGTCAGGATTAATAAACATAAATAGCAGTTTACAACGGTACAAGTCAGAGAGAGACAGAAATTAGACAACTTTTACAATCATTGTTTTTGCTTTTACATTATTGGGCTTAATTGGGCCTAATGGCTAAACAATGTTAGTTTTCGGATTTTTCACTCATCCTGACCTTGTTGCCTTGCGCAGAGCATAACTAGAGCTACAGATATCGGATTTTGGTGATCTTGCTGTCCCTAGAAAGATAAGGAAGAGACCTAAAATTTCAGGTTGTAGAAGAATTGTCAAATTAGGCCACAATCAAAGCTAAATTGGGTCCCGAGTTCTCTGGCGCGGATCAGTGCGCAGTCCATGATGTTCCCTCACTTAAATGGGCCTAACTTACACATCTTAAGCCCAATTAAGGCATATGATACCTTGTTGGAAAGCTTATTCAGAGGCCCTTAATTTGGTCTAGTGTTAGGTCATGATAAATAAGCATAAATAGCAGTTTTCTACCGCACAAGCCAGAGAGAGGAAGAAATTACACATGTTTTACAATCATTGTTTTTGCTTTTACATTAATGGGCTTAATTGCTAAACATTATTAATTTTCGGATTTTTCACTCATCCTGACCTTGTTGCCTTGCGCAGAGCATAACTAGAGCTACATATATCGGATTTTGGTGATCTTGCTGTCCCTAGAAAGATAAGGAAGAGACCTACAATTTCAGGTTTCACAAGAATTGTCAAATTAGGCCACAATAAAGGCTAAATTGGGTCCCGAGTTCTCTGGCGCGGATCAGTGCGCAGTCCATGATGTTCCTTCAATTAAATGGGCCTAACTTAGTCATCTTAAGCCCAGTTAAGGTATATGATAAATTGTTCGAAATCATATTCAGAGGCCCTTAATTTGGTCTAGGGTTAGGTCAGGATTAATAAGCATAAATAGCAGTTTACAGCCGCACAAGCCAGAGAGACGGAAATTAGAAAACTTTTACAATCATTGTTTTTTGCTTTTACATTATTGGGCTTAATTGGGTTTAATTGCTAAACATTGTTAATTTTTGGATTTTTCACTCATCCTAACGTTGTTACCTTGCCCAGAGCATAACTAGAGCTACAGATATCGGATTTTGGTGATCTTGTTGTCCCTAGAAAGACAAGGAAGAGACCTACAATTTCAGGTTTCACAAGAATTGTCAAATTAGGACAAAATCAAAGCTAAATTGGGTACCGAGTTCTCTGGCGCGGATCAGTGCGCAGTCCATGATGTTCCTTCACTTAATTGGGCCTAACTTACTCAACTTAAGTCCAAATAAGGCATATGATACCTTGTTGGAAAGCTTATTCAGAGGCCCTTAATTTGGTCTAAGGGTAGGTCAGGATTAATAAACATAAATAGCAGTTTACAACGGTACAAGTCTGAGAGAGACGGAAATTAGACAACTTTTACAATCATTGTTTTTGCTTTTACATTATTGGGCTTAATTGCTAAACATTGTTAATTTTCGGATTTTTCAATCATCCTGACCTTGTTGCATTGCGCAGAGCATAACTGGAGCTACAGATATCGGATTTGGGTGATCTTACTGTCCCTAGAAAGATAAGGAAGAGACCTACAATTTCAGGTTGTAGAAGAATTGTTAAATTAGGCCAAAATCAAGGCTAAATTGGGTCCCGAGTTCTTTGGCGTGGATCAGTGTGCAGTCCATGATGTTCCTTCACTTAAATGGGACTAACTTACTCATCTTAAGCCCAATTAAGGCATATGATACCTTGTTGGAAAGCTTATTCAGAGGCCCATAATTTGGTCTAGTGTTAGGTCATGATTAATAAGCATAAATAGCAGTTTTCTACCGCACAAGCCAGAGAGAGGAAGAAATTAGACATGTTTTACAATCATTGTTTTTGCTTTTACATTAATGGGCTTAATTGCTAAACATTATTAATTTTCGGATTTTTCACTCATCCTGACCTTGTTGCCTTGCGCAGAGCATAACTAGAGCTACATATATCGGATTTTGGTGATCTTGCTGTCCCTAGAAAGATAAGGAAGAGACCTACAATTTTAGGTTTCACAAGAATTGTCAAATTAGGCCACAATAAAGGCTAAATTGGGTCCCGGGTTCTCTGGCGCGGATCAGTGTGCAGTCCATGATGTTCCTTCAATTAAATGGGCCTAACTTAGTCATCTTAAGCCCAGTTAAGGCATATGATAAATTGTTCGAAAGCACATTCAGAGGCCCTTAATTTGGTCTAGGGTTAGGTCAGGATTATTAAGCATAAATAGCAGTTTACTGCCGCACAAGCCAGAGAGACGGAAATTAGACAACTTTTACAATCATTGTTTTTGCTTTTACATTATTGGGCTTAATTGGGTTTAATTGCTAAACATTGTTAATTTTTGGATTTTTCACTCATCCTAACGTTGTTACCTTGCCCAGAGCATAACTAGAGCTACAGATATCGGATTTTGGTGATCTTGTTGTCCCTAGAAAGACAAGGAAGAGACCTACAATTTCAGGTTTCACAAGAATTGTCAAATTAGGCCAAAATCAAAGCTAAATTGGGTACCGAGTTCTCTGGCGCGGATCAGTGCGCAGTCCATGATGTTCCTTCACTTAAATGGGCCTAACTTACTCAACTTAAGCCCAAATAAGGCATATGATACCTTGTTGGAAAGCTTATTCAGAGGCCCTTAATTTGGTTGAGGGTTAGGTCAGGATTAATAAGCATAAATAGCAGTTTACAGCCGCTCAAACCAGAAAGAGACGGAAATTAGACAACTTTTACAATCATTGTTTTTGCTTTTACATTATTGGGCTTCATTGGGCTTAATTACTAAACATAGTTAATTTTCATATTTTTCAATCATCCTGACCTTGTTGCCTTGCACAGAGCATAACTAGAGCTACAGATATCAGATTTTTTTGATCTTGCTGTCCCTAGAAGGATAAGGAAGAGACCGACAATTTCAGTTGCACAAGAGTTGTCAAATTAGGCCAAAATCAAGGCTAAATTGGGTCCCGAATTCTCTGGCGTGGATCAGTGCGCAGTCCATGAAGTTCCTTCACTTAAATGGGCCTAACTTACTCCTCTTAAGCCCAATTAAGGCATATGATACCTTGTTGGATAGCTTATTCAGAGGCCCTTAATTTTGTCTAGGGTTAGGTAAGGATTAATAAACATAAATAGCAGATTACAGCGGCACAAGCCAGAGAGAGACGGAAGTTAGACAACTCTTACAATCATTGTTTTTGCTATCATATTATTGGGCTTAATTGGGCTTAATTGCTAAACATTGTTAATTTTCGGATTTTTCACTCATCCTGACCTTGTTTCCTTGTGCACAGCATAACTAGAGCTACAGATATCGGATTTTGGTGATCTTGATGTCCCTAGAAAGATAAGGAAGAGACCTACAATTTTAGGTTTCACGAGAATTGTCACATTATGCCAAAATCAAGGCTAAATTGGGCCCGAGTTCTCTGGCGTGGATCAGTACGTAGTCCATGTTGTTCCTTCACTTAAATGGGCCTAACTTACTCATCTTAAGCCCAATTAAGGCACACTAGTGCAATAATTGCTTTTTACGTCAGTTAAAATTTATTTTTTACGTCAGAATACTGACTGGCGTAAATACAGCTGACGTTAATAGTTAATATTTTAACGTCGATTGAAGCGGCGTTAAATATAAAACTATTAACGTCGAGTTCTTTAACAAAACCGGCGTTAATTTTGTAAAAATTAACGTCGGTTTTTTAAACAACGGACGTTAAACATAAAACTATTAACGTCAGTTCTTTAAGACAACGGACGTTAATTTTGTTAAAACTAACGTCAGTTGTTATAAAGAATTGACGTTAAAGGTTTAATTTTAACGTCAGTTGTTTATTACAACTGACGTTAATAGTGTAGTGTATATTTTATAAAATACTATTAACGTCAGTTGTTTGATACAACTGACGTTAATAGATTTTTTTTTAAATTCAGTTTTAAAATATCACTCCCCTCAGCTATCCCTGCATTCAGTAAATATCCCAGTAAAACAGAATATCAACACATTACAGAATTGCAAAGGAAAAATGGAACAATGGGGGGACTTAAAACCAAAACCCATGTATATATATAAATAAATTTTAGTTCCAATGTCTAAAAAACAAAACTACCAATCTAAGGATATATATATACATGTTATTAATTAGTTTCTAAAGTCTAACAAAAAAACTATTTATCTAAGTATTGCGGAGGTATCTTGTCAATTCCTTTTTCAACCGCATACTTGAAGAAGAATTCAGCGAAGCGCATCCTCAAGTCTCTTAACTCATCTTCTTGAATACGCGATTGGTCGTTAAATGCCTACACACGTTCAAATAATAACAATAACATCAATGCAAGTCATCTTCAAAACTATAATATATAATTTAATAAGTTGTTTAAATATTACCTTAATCCATCCATCCGTAATAGATGTGGAGACTATGTTCAGCATAGTACCTGGTAAGATCATGCTTGAACCCATTCCAACGCTTTGATGCCATTTTCATACATTTATGACGATGATCCTCATCATTTGGCACAGTCCAAGCTACCTACACATTAAATACATAACAACTGGATAGATTATAACTCGGATAATTATCTAATAATGTAAATCAAACGAATGTAAAGGTAAAATACCGTGATAGCCTCCCAAATCTGATCCTTAACGTTACGTGGAGCGTCATTCCGATGGTTGTAGTTGATGCTTACGTGCTGCTTCGCTTGTAGAAACACCCACTTATTAAATTCTTTAGCACGGGGTCCCTGGGCATTTAGATTAGCATCGAAGGACACCTCAAGATTTTGTCCGCTTTGCCTGTCCGTCTCTAGTTTCTTCAACGAGGTGGCTCCTCTACCCCGTTTCCTATGAGCTGTGATGTCCGTATGGACAAAAAAAATGATAAAATAGAGGGTTGTAACATTATAAACTTACATTAAAAAGAAGGACTAAAGATAGTATATAACATGTAAACTTACACTAGAATCGGGCGTAGGCGTGATCGGGTCTGCGAAACCCCACAGTGTCCTCCCATGCATGTGGGCTATCCGATTGATCCATATGTATGCCTGTTCGAAACAATATATATGTATTAACATAGGTTATAACTCAAAATAAATACGAAGTATAAATAAAAATAACTAGATAGGTCCTGTAGATATACAAAACATCTATATATCCAATATAAGGACAATACGGGAGATTGAAAACTATAGTTTTTGAAGATTGCCAACCACGGTCATGGCCTGGCCGTGATGTCCATCACGGCCGTAACGTGCCAAGCTGAACCCCAGACCCTCATAGGCGAAGCCGATCACGGGCCTAGGCGTGATGAGCATCACGACCGTGAAGAGATCAACCAACAGAGCAACACATATGCACTTAAAACCAAAAATAGAGACATTCCAAACAACTCAAACTCACTGTTTAAAGTTACAACTACTGAGACTACAGTTTCAATATACACTCAAAACCAAAAATAGAGACATTGCAAACAACTAAAACTCACGGTTTCAAGTTTCAACTCACGAGACTACAGTTTCAACCAGCAGAGCAACATGCATGCATTCAAAACCAAAAATAAAAAAATGTGCCCTAAAAAATCACCAGAAATAGGCGCTCGCGTGGTGGTGGGGGGGGGGGGGGGAAGCTCGAGTGGTGGCCAACGTTCGATGTGGTTACTGAGAGCAGAGGGACAAGGAGAGTTAGTGCGTGGGAAGGGGAAAGAGAGATGTCAAGTTATTGCAAAGAATGAGCGGGAAAGACAGAGTTAGGGGTTAAGAGTGTACCTCACGGTGGTGGCGAAGAAGCCCTCGCGGTGGTTGCGGTGGAGATGAGCTCGCAATTAGGGCAGAGTGAGAGCGAGAGTGAGGGTTGAGAGTGAGGGTTGAGCGTGATGAAAAGAGGCGTCGAGAGAAGTGCGAAGGTGCGGGTGTAAGCGTTATAATTAAAATAAAACAACATTTTACGTCGGTTGTTAGTAAAACCGGCGTTAAAGGTCATATATTTAACGTCGATTGTCTTAAGAAACCGGCGTTAAAAGCGCTCACACTTCTTACGTCGAGTTGTTAGTAAAAGCGGCGTTAAAGGTCATATATTTAACGTCGGTTGTATTAAGAAAGCGGCGTTAAAAACACTCACACTTCTTACGTCAGTTGTATTACACAACGTACGTTAAAAGTTTATTAGTTTCTGCAAAAACATTCATTCCTTTGACTACTGTGCTACTTACCCATTCACCTTGTACCTAATCCTCTTAATGAGCATTAAGTTTATAGATAAGTTTTCATGAAAATCAGAATAGCTTAGTAACTTCATCCACTGCTCCTATAAATAGCTTCCTTCCATCCTTTTAATTTTTTGTGCTTCACAATATGGCTCTGCCATGGAGATTAACTTCATCACTCTTTCTTCCTATGCCTAGACTCAAAGATCTTTGTCTTAATGGTCAAACAATTTCTGAGGTTGTGTAAATCACATTACATGGATGGTAAGGTTGGGTGAATGACGTAATGTGATTCTCTCACTTTATTTCATCCCCGTCATCCCTTTCACTTTTCTTTGGAAGCAAGTGACTGTGGATTCAAGACGATGCATCAAGGAATTCCAGGTGAAGAAGAAAGATGCAAAGATCCATTTCACTTTGCTTTCGCTGCTAGTGATTGAGGATTTACTTTGCATCATGGAATTCAAGTGAGGAGGTGATGCATCCATTGGAGTTTTGATGACGGACTGAGAAGAAAATGATGTTGATGCGGAAACTTTTTTATATTTTAGGGCTATGTTGCAGAAATTCTTTATCTTTTA
>JAUPTC010000013.1:933694-950694 GCA_030762895.1 Sophora flavescens
TCAAGCTACTATAATTGGAGTTTTCTTTCAATGCCAGCTTGTTGTATTTCCAAATTACAGCTTCTGACCGCCCAATAAGCATGGTGCTCAATCTCTACAGGAAGATGACATGCCTTAACGAACACAAGTCTATAGGGAGACATCCCTATTGGTGTCTTGAAAGCTGTTCTTTGAGCCCAAAGTGTGTCTTCTATACGGCGGCTCCAATCCTTCCTATTTGGCTGCACCACTTTCTCTAAGATCTGTTTGATCTCTCTGTTTGAGATCTCAGTCTGCCCATTAGTCTGGGGATGGTATGCAGTAGAGACCCTGTGCACAACTTCATACTTCCGGATTAAAGCTTCCATGGTGCGGTTGCAGAAATGAGTGACTTGGTCACTTATGATAGCACGAGGTATTCCAAACCAGCAGAAAATATTCGACCCGACAAAATTTGCAACAACTCTAGAATCATTAGTCCTAGTGGGGATAGCTTCCACCCACTTTGAAACATAGTCAACAGCAAGCAGGATATAGAGGAAACCAAAAGATGCAGGGAAAGGACCCATAAAGTCAATTCCCCACACATCAAACACCTCACATAAAAGCATAGGTTGCTGAGGCATTTCACTCTTACGAGTGATGGCTGTACCTGCTATCTGACACTCTTTACAAGTGCGGTAAATCTCATAAGCATCCCTAAAAATAGTGGGCCAATAAAAACCTGAATCTAGGACTTTTCTTGCATTCCTTTGTGGCCCAAAATGTCCCCCTACTTGAGAAGCATGAGAAAAATGCAAAATAGACTCAATCTCATAGTCGGGGACACATCTCCTAATTACCTGATCACTACCAAATTTCCAAAGATATGGATCATCCCAAACATAATATTTGGCATCACTCTTAAGTTTGTGAATTTGTGCCCTAGTTGCACCTGTTGGAAAAACACCAGCAACAAGGTAGTTAACAATATGAGCAAACCAAGGAGTTACCCCATGTAACTGTAAAAGCTGCTCATCAGGAAAGTCATCCTGAATGGGGGAAGGATCCTCATCCCTCTCTATTCTGCTCAAGTGATCAGCCACTAAATTCTCAGCTCCACTCTTATCTTTAATCTCCACACTAAACTCTTGGAGCAACAGTATCCACCGAATCAATCTCGGTTTTGCTTCCGATTTCTTCAACAAGTACTTTAAAGATGCATGGTCGGTGAAAACAACAACCTTGGAACCTAGCAAATATGATCTAAATTTATCAAGAGAAAAAACAATAGCTAGAAGTTCCTTTTCAGTAGTAGTATAATTAGCCTGCGCAGCATCTAAAGTCCTAGAAGCATAGTAAATCACATGGGCAGCCTTGCCCACCCTTTGTGCAAGGACCGCCCCCACAGCATAGTTAGAAGCATCACACATGATCTCAAAAGGGAGGGTCCAGTCAGGAGGCTGGATGATGGGAGTAGAGGTCAATGCCTTCTTCAAGAAATCAAACGCCTTCTTGCAGCTGTCATCAAAGTTGAAAATGACATCATTTTTCAACAAGTTTGATAGCGGAAGGGCTATCTTGCTGAAATCCTTAATGAAGCGCCTGTAAAAACCTGCATGACCAAGAAAAGAACGAATCTCGCAAACGCAAGATGGGTAAGGCAGTGTAGAAATCACATCAATCTTAGCAGGATCTCTTGAAATACCCCCTTCGAAATAATATGCCCCAAAACAATTCCCGTTCAACCATAAAATGACATTTTTCGTAGTTCAAAACAAGGTCGGTTTCAATGCATCTTTCCAAAACAAGATTCAAACTATGCAAGCATGCATCAAATGAGGAACCATAAACAGTAAAATCATCCATGAACACTTCCATGCAATTCTCAATATATTCGGTAAAAATGCTAATCATGCATCTACGGAATGTGCGGGGGCATTACAAAGACCAAATGGCATCCTCTCAGTAAGCAAGCGTGCCAAAAGGGCACGTAAAGGTTGTTTTCTCTTGATCCTCCGGTGCAATGTGGATCCGAAAGTATCTTGAAAAACCATCAAGAAAACAATAATGTGATTTACCAGACTAGTCGTTCAAGCATCGATCGATGAGCGGCAAAGGAAAGTGATCCTTTCTAGTTGCCTGGTTCAACCTCCCGTAGTCAATACAGATCTCTCCGGCTAATTCGGACTCTAGTGGGAACAAGTTCATTGCTTTCATTTTTTACCACTTGTGAGTCCAGACTTCTTAGGTACAACTTGCACTAGGCTCACCCAATTACTATCGGAGATAGGATATATGATACACGCATGCAAGAGTTTTGTTACCTCCTTCTTCACAACATCAAGAATCAAGGGATTGAGTCGCCTTTGGGGCTGCCCTAACTGGTTTAGCCACTGTCCTCCAACAGAATCCTATGCATACACATGGAGGGGCTAATACCTGGTATGTCGGCCAAGGTCCAACCAATCGCCTTCTTATGCCTCTTCAAAACCTCCAAGAGCTTAGTTTCTGGTCGAGAATCAAGGTTAGAGGAAATTATAACTGGAAATTTTTCATTCCTCTCCAAGTAACCATGCTTCAGATTTCCAGGAAGTGGCTTAAGCTCTAAGGAGGGTGGCTGCTCAATAGATGGTATGTTTGGGGCAGTCGGGCTGCCAAGAACTTCAGCTGAACAAATGGCTTCCTCTACCTGCTGTCACCCCCGCATGGCGGCGTCAATCTCAGCATAAGCAGGCAGGGGTCGAGTCGGTGCAATCAGACATGAGCGGGACATCATCAAAATCAGAAAAAGATGGGAAATCAGCAGCTGCAACCAAGTCATGGTAAGTGTCCTCAACAATATCAGAGAGCAACTCTATTTGAAAAACAGAATGCTCTTCCAAGGGATGCTTCATAGCATCGAAAATGTTGAATTTTGCAACAATGTCACCAAACTCCATGGACATGGTTCCGTCGTGAACATCAATCTTTGTCTTCGCTGTCTTCATGAACGGTCTGCCCAGAATGATTGGTGATCTTCTTGAATTTTTTCCCCCTGCCATGTCCAGGATGTAAAAATCAGCAGGGAAAATCAAATCATTAACCTGTACCAACACATCTTCTACCACTCCAATGGGGCGAGCATTGGTCATGTTTGCCAACTGAATAGTAAGACCTGTATGTTGCAAAGGACCAAGATCAAGGTTGTTGAAGACAGAAGTGGGCATGACATTAATAGAAGCTCCCAAATCCAACATGCAGTTGTCGAATTTACTGTCCCCAATGGTGCATGGAATAACAAAAGTTCCCAGATCCTTGCACTTCTGTGGCATTGCCTGACTGAAGGCTGAAACTGTAACCTTCTCAGGCGCATGCTTAGGTTGAATAAGGGCTGAAACATTTCGTCCCAAGTTGACTCTCTCATTTCCCTTCAACCTCCTCTTGTGTGTGCACAAATCTTTCAGAAACTTTGCGTACTTCGGAACCTTCTTGATCACATCAAGAAGCAGAATGTTTACCACCACTTTTCTGAACACATCCAGGATCTCTCTCTCCTTGTCTTCCTCAACAATATTTTTATTCTTCAGCACTCTTTGTGGGAAGGGGATCGGTGGCACATACTCTTTTTCAGCCTCAATAACAGCAGGAGGTTCAGGTGTTACCTCAACAACTTCATTCTTTTCAGGGGCTGCCTCTACAACTTTCCCGGATCTCAAAGAAATGGCACTCACATTAGGATTTGGAACATTAGGATTCACCACTGTTTGTGCAGGTAGTTGGTTTGATCCTTGAGCTTGCTGCATGGCATTCATCGAAGTGGCAAGCTGTCCAATCTGTGTCTGCAAAGTATGAATGCTAGCTTCCGTTCGCTGCTGAAACTGTCCAATTTGTGTCTGCAAAGTATGAACACTAGAATTTGCTTGTTCTTTGGCCGGAGATTGTTTTCAGTCATTTGCTTGATCAGGTCCTCTAGTGAAGGTCCAGAAGGTGCAGATGTGGTCACTTGGGGAGAATTCTGTGGTGGTGCTATCAGCTGCTGTTGTGTGGATGAGTTCCCATACCGAAGGTTTGGGTGGTTCCTCCAGTTGGGGTGGTACTTATTAGTGGAGAGGTCAGGAGTGTTGTACCTGTTCTGATTGTTGCCTTGATGGTAAAGGTTGGCTGCATATGCTTGAGGCAAATCAGTGACTGACTCATCTTTCAGAATGGGGCATCCGTCGGTCAGGTGTTCAGGGGAGGTACAGATACCACACAGCCTTGTTGTTTGAACTTTATCCACTGCCAACTGTTTCACCAAAGAAGTGAGCTCATCAAGTCTGGTTTCAAGGGCTTTGTTGGAAGAAGAACCATGGATCTCATTCACACCCCTTGTCTCAACAGAATTGCTCCTGGTTGTGAACTGCTGGGAGTTGAGTGACATGTTCTCAATCAATTGCTTGGCAGCAGCTGGAGTCTTATCAACAAGTGCTCCCCCACTAGCAGCATCCAAAATGTTTCTATCCATTGGCAGCAATCCCTCATAAAAGTATTGAATCAGCAGCTGCTCGGAAATCTGATGCTGAGGACAACTGGACATCAACTTCTTGAATCTCTCCCAGTACTCGGCCAATGATTCATTGCCTTGCCTAATACCACATATCTCCTTTCTGATTGATGCAGCTACTGGAGGGGCGGAAGTACCTCTCTAGGAAGACTTTCTTGAGATCATTCCAGTGGTAACGGAATTCGGTTCAAGGTAATATAGCCAATCCTTCGCAGCACCTTGAAGTGAGAATGGGAAGGCTCTCAGCTTGATATGATCTTTAGTTATTCCTTCAGGTCTCAAAGGTGTAGAGCAAACAACCTGGAATTCCTTCAGATGTTTATGTGGATCCTCACCTGCAAGACCACTAAACCTTGGCAACAAGTGTATTAAACCAGATTTTAATTCAAAGGGAGCAACAACATCAGCATATTCAAAACACAAACCATTGTAATTAACATCAGGGGCAGCAAGTTGCCTTAATGTTCTTTGGTCAGCCATGTTATCAAAAACAGGTTCAGAATCAAAATCACCACTAGTGCTAGCCTGAATTGCTCTACGGCGTGTATGCAAAGTTCTTTCAATTTCAGGACCAAAATTCAGAAGAAAAACAAAAACGAAAAATGCGAAAATAACAACAAGAGTCCCCGGCAACGACGTCAATTTGACACGCTGTCGCGCACGTGTCAAAAAGCGAGTGGTTTACAAAAACTGTAGTTAGGGCGCGACAACTCGAGTATTGTCTCACAAGGACTCTTGGATTGTTATTAACAGCAAAATCAGTTTTGGGGGGGGGGGGGGGGTTTAGAATTAAAGATTCAATTTAGAAAACAGAGCAGACAAATGATTATCGAATAAGCTAAAAGCGATTAAATGATGAGTGTGATTTCACATCATCTTTGTCTATCATTTTGCATGCATTTTCATGTAGTTTAGGCATATTTCATTTGATTTTTAGTTAATTTTACTTTGGAACGGGTAAGGCGGTTTTCGTGGTGTTGTTTTGCAGAAATCAAGGGTAAAAAACTTAGGATCAACCATGATGGAGTTTGGATGAAGATGGAGCTTTAAAAGTGAAGAAAATGAGCCAAACAGAGCCCATCACGGCCTAGCCGTGATGCCCATCACGGCCATGATCGAGCAAAACTGAAAAGGAAGAAAGGCTGAAGTCAGAATCTGTCACGGCCTAGCCGTGATGATCATCACGGTCGTGACCTAAAACCCCCACAAGTCAGAATCCATCACGGCCTAGCCGTGATGCAGATCACGGGCAAAATTTGAAGGCTCGCGTCGCGAGCACACTTTCGCATCGCGAGCGCACTTTCGCATCGCGAAAGTCCTGAACTCTATGGAATTACCAGAAACAGAAGCCGTCACGACCTAGCCGTGATGGCCATCACGACCGTGATGCACATTACTTGGACCTGAAGCAACTGAATTGGATCAGAATTTGAGTTAGATTGGGATTCTAACTTCCCAAGTCTATAAATAAGGATCAAGGCAGAGGCAAAAGGGGGGGACGAAGGACTCTTGCCTGCTACTTAGGCATAGATTTAGGATCTCTCTCTTCTCCTTCTCCTTCTTCTTTTAGTTTTATTTTCATGTTGTTGTTAATCAAGCCTGTCATCTCCATGGCAAGGCTTGAGTAGTAGCTTAGTTTCTAAGGATTGGGGCTATGCCCGAGGTTTGAATATGTTGTAAATTTGATGTAATATTTTTGTTAATTTCGATTATGCTTTAGATCTGATTTCTATTGTTTTAATCACTCGTAAATTCGGCGGCCGCTTATTTGCGAGACGTGGATATTCTAAGGAGGAACCTAGCTGTGAACTTAGGTTTATTTGCATGACTTAGACATTCTAAGGAGGAACCTAGCGGTGAACTTAGGTGTCGGATCTATAGAGTCAGACTTGGGACTGAAATCACGAGAGTTAGAAGCCGTCCCTCGAGGATCAACGAGTTGTCACGAAACGCAAAGGGTCCAATCTGAGTTCGACTACCACGAGAGTAGGGGTTGGGTCAATTGGGCACGGCTTTTGTAACCCGAGAGGGAGCTTAAGCTATTAGAGGATAAACTCGCCTTCAAGGCAATTTCGTTAATAAACAAGGGTAAATCAGATTAGTAACATAAACAGCCTCGTAGGTAACCCAAATCCCTAGGAATCCATTTAGACCTGAAAAACCATAAAAAGATTTGTTTTCTGTTTTATTTGATTCTGTTTGTTTATCTCTTAATTCAAAATTCAAAACCATTCCAAAATATAAAAATCATTTTTACACAGTCCAGATTTACTCAATTTGATAATTAACTGCGATTCGGGACCTCAGTCTCTGTGGGATCGATATCTTTTATTACTTGACGACAATCCGGTACACTTGCCGGATCGCACGTGCGCTCGCACGCACGTCAAGTTTTTGGCGCCGTTGCCGGAGACTGTGCGTCTTCGAATCTCAATTCAATTATTGAATTGATTTTTCTGGACCTTTTATTTTTATCTATTTATCTAATTTTTATATCTGTTAAAAAAAATTTCAAAATTTCTTTCCTTCTAGTGTATCCATCTCTCTGTGTGTTATATGCAAAGATCCCTAAGTCTTGGGAGCCTTAGTGAGGTTGATCCAGAAATCGAGAGGACCTTTCACAGACGTAGGAGACTACAAAGAGAGGGAGAAAAGTTGATTCCCATTCCACTCATGGCGAATCTTCCGGATACAAAACCTTTGAAGGACTACGCAGCCCCAAATGCGAGAGGCTTGCGAACTGGGATTGCAAGGCCAGAGATTGAGGCGGAGAACTACACTATACCACCTATGCTAATCAACATGATTAGGCAACATCAATTCGGAGGATTGCCTTCGGAGGACCCGACTGATCACATAGAGACATTCTTGGAGTTCACCGATGCAATCAGGATTCATGGAGCCTCGGTCGATGTTGTGCGTTTGAGATTGTTCCCCTCATCTCTCACTGGAAAAGCGAAAGCTTGGCTAAAGCAAATCCCCGCTAATACCTTGTCAACTTGGGACCAACTGGAGCAGGCGTTCTTGGAGAAATTCTTCCCTCCATCCAAGATGGCCTATATACGAACCCAGATCAGAAGCTTGGGATCGCTACAAGGGACTGCTGGAGTCTTGCCCACATCATGGACTCGAGAGGTGGTTATTAGTGCACACCTTCTACAAGGTTGGATTACTCTTGAAGGTGTCACTGATTCTGCAGCTGGTGGAGCATTTATGAATAGGCCTCTGACTGAGGCGTTCAACATCATTGAGAATGTCTCCACCAACTACCACCAATGGGGTTCAGAAAGAGGTAATAACCAGAACAAGATTTCGGGGGGTAAGTTTGAAGTAAATAACACTGATCTCATAATGTCAAAAATAGACTCACTTAATAAACGTTTTGATCAGCTTGAAAGAGCTAACGTGAGTGCAATAGGTGCTACTAACCTTGTTTGTGAGATTTGTGGAATGCAGGGACATGACATAATGGAATGCCCACGTGGTGTTGCTGATGGATCCTGCGCTTCGGGTGAACAAGTGAACTCTTGTCACAACTTCAACGACACGAACCCGAAGTTGCCCAATTATGCTCCCCCAAATCCCTACAACCAAAGGAAGAACAACCCTTACCTCTCCTACGGCAACTACAGCAACACGCTAAACCATGAGGTCCAAGAGGGCCAAGGTAATAGGAAAGCCGCACCGGGGTATCCTCAGGTACAGAGATCTAAACTCGAGTCTTTATTGGAAAGTTTTGTCGAAACTCAGACAAAACAAAATGAGGAGTTTAGGCAACAAGGAAGGGCAGTGAACGAGGCAATAAAGGAGCTAGCATCTAAGGTAGACAACTTAGCCACTCATAACAAGATGCTAGAAACTCAGATTGCCCAACAAGCCAGCACGTACACTAGACCTAAGGGTACATTCCCGGGGCAACCCGAAGCAAATCCCGTTGAACATTGTAATGCCATACACTTAAGGGATGATAAGCTTGGGGTGGCTGAAATGGAGGTGGAACCAGAGGAGGACATGAGCGAAAAGGAAGAGCCAGAACCAAAGTATGTCCCTCCGCCACCGTACCAACCCCCGATACCTTTCCCACAAAGGTTGGTCAAGAAAAAGCCAGTAGATATAGAAACTAAAATGCCACCTAAGCTGAAAGACCCAGGTAGTTTCTCCATCGCTTGCTCGATTGAAAAAGTGCAAATAGACCAAGCCTTATGTGACTTAGGGGCTAGTGCGAGCTTGATGCCCCTCACTATCATGGAAAGGTTGGGAAGCAAAGAGTTGAGACCGTTCAAATTCTCCTTACAATTTGCGGACGGCTCAACTAGGACTCCTCTAGGCATACTAGAGAATGTTCCTGTAAAGATAGGGAAATTCTTCATCCCTACCGATTTCCTGGTATTGGATATGAAAGGGAATTCTGAATTCCCCATCATTTTAGGAAGGCCATTCTTGGCCACCGCCTGAGCGATAATAGACGTAAGGAATGGCAAACTCTCTCTAAATATAGAGGAAGGTAGGGTAGATTTTCAATTAACTAACTCTTATAAAAACCCTCCTTTTGAGAGCCATGTGTGCAGGATCGGTATAACGTCTCCAGTGGTAGAGAAAGAGCTTAGCATGGAAGCGACTCCAAATATATGCATGGTTGAAGATGCACCCTATAGAGACGAGGTTGGAGTTGCTGATCATGCGGAAACAAAACTTCCACCGGGAAGGAGGAAGGCCAGGAAGGTCCGAATGAAAAGAGCAAAGCGGAAGCGTAATTGGCCATATGAGCAGAATCGGCTCTTTGAAGGACTCCCATGGAAGAGAAGTGTTCCTGCACTTCTACGCCCAGCCGACCCCGGTTGATTGAAGGAAGTTTGGTCAAGCTTAGGACCGTAAATAAGCGCTTCTTGGGAGGCAACCCAAGTTTTTCTTTCCCTTTTTCCTTTTGTTTTTGAATTTATCTCTTGAATAATTTGAGAAGATCAAGAGGCAAAAATCATAAATTAATATACTTGTCTAGTGTTTTCAGGTTGAGAAGGAAGGAAGAGCATGAAGGGATGGAAAAAAATAAAGTCAGAAGCCATCACGCCTTGGCCGTGACAGTGGTCACGGCCGTGATGAGCTAATAAAGGAGACCAGAAAGGATCACGGCCCAGCCGTGATAGCCATCACGGGCGTGATGAGTAGGATGCTAAGATCAGAGAGCATCGCGGCCTAGCCGTGATGCAGGTCACGGCCATGACAGGGAAACTCCTGAAGACAGAATTGATCACGGCCTGTCCGTGACAAGCCTCACGGCCGTGATGCTATTTCCACCAAAGTTTTGACTAGAATGTGAGCCAACACCCGCTACCACCTCGGTAAGTTGTTCCATTTTTCTCCTCTCTCCGACTTGATTATTTACATTGGAGACAATGTAAGTTTTAAGCTTGGGGTAGGGGTATTTTTGCATTTGCATTGTTGCATTCATATTGCATTCATCTAGGCATAGTTTGCATGATCACATTCTCTAGATTGCCCCTCACTTAGGATATGCATCCAATTGTGAGAACTTGGTGCCAAATGAATTGAGATAGTGAATTTTTGAACCCAATTTTTTTATTCTGGTGATAAGGCTGAAAATAAAAATTCTTGGGCTAATCTTTTGATAGTTGATAATTAGCATGTGGTTCCTTGGATTTGTATTTCTCACTGATTTATGAACTACTAAATGCAAGATTTTGAGCCAAAAAGGGATACTCACTAAATCTACCCCATTCCTTGTGATAGAGTGTTTTAATTCCTCTTGGATTGTATTTTCTAGAACTTGACTTGGAACCATTTTGAAACTTTAAAATTTTTGAAAACATTTTTGAAAATGATTGAGGCACTAGGTATTTTTCCGGCCTTTCTGAGCTTTGATCGATTAAATGCTACCCCTTAGTTGCCCAATTTTGAGCCTAAAAGAATAAAATACTTTTCTTGGTACCATGAAATGTTTTGATAAATAATGCTTGGTATGGCACCTTTTAAAGTATTACAAAAAGGGTAAAAAGGTAGTTTGAAAAAGTATGGGATGAGAAAGTTAGAAAATATTTCTCTTGAGCAAAAAATCTCCCCTTCTCCAAATAAATAAAATGAAATAAACACAAAAAAATATGGAGAAGGGGATGACAAAAGAAAGTGAGAAATAAAAATAAGAAAAGAAAGAAAGGTGGAAAAGTAAATCAAAGCCCAAAAAGGGGTATTTTAGAAGGTGTCATGCTTTGCAATGTTTGATAATTTGTTTAGCCTTCTTGAATTTCCCTTTCCTTGATTTTCCCACCTAACAATAAATCCCATGGCCACATTACAACCAAAGCAAAAGACCTCTTGATTCTTATGTGTTTTCATTAATAAAGTAGAGATTTGGTTAATAGTCAAGCTTATGGTCACTACAAGAATTTTCGCTGTTTCCCACGGCCTATGGCCCTTGGAAATCCATAAAATCCGTGGGAAAATACACATTTCCCAAGGATGACCCTGATTCAGATCCCTCTGTTTTCAGCTGGTCGGAAACGTTTCCCACGGGTATGCCCTGGGAAATACCCCGCGGTCACACCCTTGGGAAATTTCCCATGGACTACTCCCTAGGAAAAGTTTCCCACGGAAAAATCCCTGGGAAACGTTTCCCACGGAATTTTCCCTGGGAAACATTTCCCAGGGTTTTAACCGTGGGAAACCTATGTATTTTTTTTAATTAAAAAACTTTAATTTATAGCTTAATAAGTCAATTAATTATTATTCCGGCGGAGGGAACCAGCGATTGCGCGGCGGCTCTGTAACTTCCGGCGGCAGCTTCGGGTCTGGACTTGGCTGGTCCAGGTCGAACGACGAACGGCGGCGACGTCTGGACTGGGCGGTGCGGTCTGGACAGCGGGAGAGAGGGAGGAGGACCAAACTATGTGTCTCTGTTTGTATGTGTTTTTACTGTTGGTATTTTTTGATTTTTGACTGTGGTTTGGAGCTTATGTTGGTGAAAAAATGGTGGAAGGGATGGATGAGTGAGGGGCTGGTTTATTGAAGAAGGAGAGAAATGGGAGGAGGAAGATGAAGTTTAGAAAGGGAAGAAGATGTGTGGGTTTGAGGTGAGAAGTGAATGTTGGCTGGGTATGGGTAATTATGGGTTTATGGTGTTTGTTGGGTTTTGGGTGAAGGAGGAAGAAGGGTTGGAGTTAGGAGGAAGATGGCGAGGGGTTCTGGAAGAAGACGAGAA
This sequence comes from Sophora flavescens, assembly GCA_030762895.1. Taxonomy (NCBI): domain Eukaryota; kingdom Viridiplantae; phylum Streptophyta; class Magnoliopsida; order Fabales; family Fabaceae; genus Sophora; species Sophora flavescens. The sequence continues at coordinate 945,391 of JAUPTC010000013.1, forward strand.
AGGGGCGGAGGAAGAGGAAATACGAAGAAAGAAAAAAAAGTCTGAACGGCTCCTCAATCGTGTAACATATTTCCCAGGGCCACAGCCCTGGGAAACGGCGCCTCGATCGTGTAACATATTTCCCGGGCCACGGCCACTGGGAAAGCGGCGCCTCATGTAACTTATTTCCCAGGGCCACAACCGTGGGAAACGGCGCCTCGATCGTGTAAACATATTTCCCAAGGCCACAGCCACGGGAAGCGGCGACTCATGTAACATATTTCCCACGGCTACTGCCCCGGGAAAGCGGCGCCTCGATCGTGTAACATATTTCCCGGGCCTGACCACCGGGAAGGCGGCGCCTCATGTAACATATTTCCAAGGGCCACATCCTTGGGAAACGGCGCCTCGATCGTGTAACATATTTCCGCGGCCCAATCAGGTAGGAAAACAAGCGAGAGCGATTGGCGCCTCTATTACCCGCGGCCCAATCTGTGGGAAAACAAGCGGGAGCAGTTGGCGCCTCTGTTACCCAAGGCCCAACCCGTGGGAACCATAGAGAGAACTTTCCCAAGGCTTTAACCGTGGGAAACGTCAAAATTTCCTAGGGATTTTTTGCCCTGGGTAATATGCCTTGGGAAATAGCTTAAATTCTTGTAGTGGGTAGAATACCTTCCTTGAGGAAATTGAGCGGGTGTCATATACCCTGGAACACTTGAGTGAGGTGAGACGAGTGCCTGAATCAGTGAGAATATGAATTTGAAGGAACCTAAGCTTCTAATTGGACTTGAATTTGATTATCTCTCGGGTGCTTATCGAATATGCCTGTCACTTGGATTAGCTTCTCGGATTCTTGGTTCATTATCCATGCTTTGATTATTTATATCTTATGGCCTTGGTAATTGCTTGAGGATAAGCAAAATCTTAAGCTTGGGGTGATTTGATGAGTGTGATTTCACATCATCTTTGTCTATCATTTTGCATGCATTTTCATGTAGTTTAGGCATATTTCATTTGATTTTTAGTTAATTTTACTTTGAAACGGGTAAGGCGGTTTTCGTGGTGTTGTTTTGCAGAAATCAAGGGTAAAAAGCTTAGGATCAACCATGATGGAGTTTGGATGAAGATGGAGCTTTAAAAGTGAAGAAAATGAGCTAAACAGAGCCCATCACGGCCTAGCCGTGATGCCCATCACGGCCATGATCGAGCAAAACTGAAAAGGAAGAAAGGCTGAAGTCAGAATCTGTCACGGCCTAGCCGTGATGACCATCACGGCCGTGACCTAAAACCCCTACAAGTCAGAATCCATCACGGCCTAGCCGTGATGCAGATCACGGGCAAAATTTGAAGGCTCGTGTCGCGAGCACACTTTCGCGTCGCGAAAGTCCTGAACTCTATGGAATTTCCAGAAACAGAAGCCGTCACGGCCTAGTCGTGGTGGCCATCACGGCCGTGACGCACATTACTTGGACCTGAAGCAACTGAATTGGATCAGAATTTGAGTTAGATTGGGATTCTAACTTCCCAAGTCTATAAATAAGGATCAAGGCAGAGGCAAAAGGGGGGGATGAAGGACTCTTGCTTGCTACTTAGGCATAGATTTAGGATCTCTCTCTTCTCCTTCTCCTTCTTCTTTTAGTTTTATTTTCATGTTGTTGTTAATCAAGCCTGTCATCTCCATGGCAAGGCTTGAGTAGTAGCTTAGTTTCTAGTGATTGGGGCTATGCCCGAGGTTTGAATATGTTGTAAATTTGATGTAATATCTTTGTTAATTTCGATTCTGCTTTAGATCTGATTTCTATTGTTTTAATCACTCGTAAATTCGGGTACCGCTATTTGCGAGGCGTGGATATTCTAAGGAGGAACCTAGCTGTGAACTTAGGTTTATTTGCATGACTTAGACATTCTAAGGAGGAACCTAGCGGTGAACTTAGGTGTCGGATCTATAGAGTCAGACTTGGGACTGAAATCACGAGAGTTAGAAGCCGTCCCTCGAGGATCAACGAGTTGTCCACGAAGCACAAAGGGTCCAATCTGAGTTCGACTACCACGAGAGTAGGGGTTGGGTCAATTGGGCACGGCTTTTGTAACCCGAGAGGAGCTTAAGCTATTAGAGGATAAACTCGCCTTCAAGGCAATTTCGATTAATAAACAAGGGTAAATCAGTTAGTAACATAAACAGCCTCGTAGGTAACCCAAATCCCTAGGAATCCATTTAGACCCGAAAAACCATAAAAATATTTTTTTCTGTTTTATTTGATTCCGTTTGTTTATCTCTTAATTCAAAATTCAAAACCATTCCAAAATATAAAAATCCTTTTACACAGTCCGATTTACTCAATTTGATAATTAACTGCGATTCGGGACCTCGGTCTACTGTGGGATCGATATCTTTTATTACTTGGCGACAAATCTCTCTGTTTCGGTTTCCCACTATCATCGGTTCTCATAATTCCATGCCCTAAGCAGATTCTAATCCCTTTTCGATTGTAGAGCAATTAACAAGCATAATCGATACTACGAGATATATGTTCCTATTCGAATTAAGCAAGCGGATTAAGCTCTCGTGAATTAAGCAAACCACGATTGAACACACACGCGAATTAAGCAAACGCGATTAAGTATAGAAACATACAATCATCGAAACAAATCAATACCTATTCTATACAATCCTGAATTAAGCAAACAGAACATACAGAATAATATTGAAAGAGAATAGCAATAAGATTGGGAATTATAGAACCTCAAGTGGCAACGGAAACCAATTACAGCAGATTAATCCTGGGAATTAGTTCTCCATGAAAAACGCAACACAACTTCAGAAAATTCGTAAAACAGTGATTAGCAAAAGGTCCCTCCTAATCTGCCCTAAACAGCAACTTATAACTTCAGAATCTGCGCGCGAGATTGAGGACAATTAAATCTAAATTTGGGTGAAAAGAGAGATTGAACTCGAATAATTGGCACAAAAGCCATGGTCTTACTAGTTATAAAACTAGATAACCAGAGGATTATCACAGAACAGTGCGTCCAATAAAGTACCAGAACCGCACGTCCAATAAAGTATCAAAATAGCCCGTCCATTAAGGTCAGAATGGCTCGTCCAATGACGTGGCATATGGAGCTCGTCCATTAAGGTCAGAATGGCTCGTCCAATGACGTGGCATATGGAGCTCGTCCATTAAGGTCAGAATGTATCCGTCCAATGACGTGGCAAATGGAGCTCGTCCACCAGAGTAACAGAGACTCTCGTCCACTAGAGTAACAGAGGTGCTCGTCCACTAGAGCAACAGAAGTGCTCGTCCACTAGAGTAATAGAAGTGCTCGTCCACTAGAGTAACAGAAGTGCTCGTCCACTAAAGGTGACAGAATCGCTCGTCCACTAGTCTTTGGACTTGATTGGTCCTTAATATGGATCTCGTCTACTAGCCCGAATGAAAACTCATATGACTAGATAGACGTGATTATTTTCAAGATGGAAGCACTTATCTTATGAACGCGAATTCTATAAGGATTATCAGATTCTTAGTTCAAGAACCAAAAAGAGACTTTAAGCCTTCTCTCCTACTCAGTTTCACGTTTATCAAGAAAAGACAAAAGCTACTCTCTCAAGCAACCTTGGATAATCAGAACCAAAGACCAGTTAAAGAATGCTTCCAACATGCTTTATTCCCTAGTACCTCTGGTCCTTACACGAAAAGGGAAGTGTACTCAGCAAAGTACAAAAAGCTCTCTGCATAACTCTGATATGGTTGTATCACGATGCATAAAGCCACGATCCTTCATGTTAGAGAACAACCAACGACTCTATTGCATTAATGGCTGCCCCGAGCGACTATATTGCATTTAATGAAGTTCTCGCTTGAAGCCAACATCCGAGGGAATGTCTCTAATGGATCCTAAATGCTTGAAGACCATAAATACAGAAGTCATTGAAGATGAAGAGCAGAGAATACACATTGCATTAAAAAGTCATTACTCTGTTCATTAATTTCTTCATTCTTTCATTCTGTATTCTTCAATCATTTGAAGTTATTACACAGACTTTCCTAAGATTTACATTTAAACCACTCTCCGAGTGTTAGTTCTGTCTGTCTAAGTTGTATTCATTACAAACCAAATCTCTCAAACAAACCTGAGTGAGCCTGAAGAAGCTAAGTGTGCAAAGAATATTTGTCTTTGAGCCTGAAAAGGCTAGGTGTGCAAACAATACTTTTCTTTGAGCCTGAATAGGCTAGGTGTGCAAACAATACTTGTCTTTGAGCCTGAAGAGGCTAGGTGTGCAAATAATACTTGTGTCTGTAACCTAATCAGTTATAGTGGATAAATCTTGGTGCTGGAAAGGACTGGACGTAGCTCTTTGCTTTGAAGAGTGAACCAGGATAAATAACTGTGTCAATCTCTCTTTCCTTAAACTCTTTAATTGCTTTAGTTTTCTTACGTCTATCAAGTGGTGTGTTTGTAAAAGTCACCCGTCCATCCTGTATTCTTCCACTCATCCAAATCTAGCTTCTGTTTGCGAAAAGATTTCAACTTTGCTTAAATTCTGATAAACACAATTCAACCCCCCTTCTCGTGTTTATAGTTGTCTATTTCAGTTGGTATCAGAGCTCAACCTCTGGGTTCAGCATCTAACAGTGTAGAGGTAAAAGGTCCTGAAGAATAGACATGACTGTTGGGGCTAGGTCTAGTGGAAGTCATCGGTGAAGGGCTTCCCTAACTGAGACCTCCTTACTTCAATGGAGAAAACTACAACTATTGGAAAGATAGATTTCAATGGTTCATTCTATCTACAAACTCGATCTTTGGGATGTCATTACAGATGGTCCATTCATTCCCAAGAATGATGATAACTGCGACAAACCAAAAGCTCGGTGGGCACCGTCGAGAAAAAGACAAAATGGGAGCTGAACCACAAAGCTAGTTATAACATCATTTGTGCTCTCAGTCCGGAGGAGTTTGAGAAGGTATGTGCTTGTGACTCTGCCAAAGAAATATGGGACACTTTAGCTGTCACACACGAAGAAACAGAGGAAGAAGCCAATCTCTGTTTGATGGCCAACACTGACTCAAACTCTGATGATGAGGTACATCCTGAATATGAGGAATTACTTGATGCCTATGAGGAGTTGATGGAGGAATCCAACTGCTTATCTAAAGCCTTCAAATCCCTCAAGAGATAGTATGTAAAGCTCACCAGTGAGCATAAACAGAAATCTCAATAGTGCGAGAAGCTGGCTAAGGAGAACAGTGAGCTGAAGACTGAAAAGTCTAATGAAGCTAAGATATCAAGTGAAACATCACCATCTGAAGAAGTTGAAAAAC
>JAUPTC010000013.1:951194-1042884 GCA_030762895.1 Sophora flavescens
TGCAATTAATGAAGTTCACCTTGAAGCCAACATCTGAGGGGATGTCTCCAACGGGTCCAAAATGTTTGAAGTCCATAAATATAGAAGCCTTTGAAGATGAAGACAGAGAATACACACTACATTAAAACGCCATTACTCTGCTCATTTATTTCTTCATTCTTTCATTCTTTACTCTTCAATCATTTTGAAGTTATTACGCAGACTTTCCTGAACCTTACATTTAAACCACTCTCTGAGTGTTAGTGAAAGATCTGTCTATGAGAAACTGTATTTATTACAAACGCAATCTCTCAAACAAACTAGAGTGAGCCTGAAGAGGCTAGGTGTGCAAATAATACTTGTCTTGAGCCTGAAGAGGCTAGGTGTGCAAATAATACTTGAGTCTGTAACCTTATCAGTTATAGTGGATAAATCTTGGTCTTTGCCAAGGATGGCGTAGCTCTTTGATTTAAAGAGTGAACCAGGATAAATCATTGTGTCAATCTCTCTTCCCTTAAACTCTTTAATTGCTTTAGTTTTTCTTGCATCTGTCGAGTTGTGTGTGTGTGACATTCACCCGTCCATCCTGTTTTCTTTCACTCGTCCAAACCCAGCCTTCTGTTTGAAAAAGATTTCAGCTTTGACTAAGATTCTGATAAACACAATTCAACCCCCCCTTCTCGTGTTTATAGTTGTCTATTTCAAGGGCATGCTTTATGCCCCTTGACACTGTACCCGGACAAGTTACCGTAAGCTGGAAAGTCGTTGATGGTGCAAAATAACATGGCACGAAGCTTGAAAGTCTCATGAGAATACCCATCAACTACATCAACACCTTCCACCCACAGCGTTTTCAAGTCTTCAATCAAGGGACTTAGATAAACATCTAAGTCATTTCCCGGTTGCTTTGGGCCCGAAATCATCATAGACAACATCATGTATTTGCGCTTCATGCACAACCAAGGGGGCAGGTTGTAAATTATCAACAGAACAGACCATGAACTATGAATACTACTCATGTTACAATAAGGATTCATTCCATCCGTAGCAAGTCCAAGCCTTAGGTTTCTTGGCTCATCGACGAAATCCGGAAACATGGTATCAATATTCTTCCATTGCATAGAATTAGAAGGATGACGAACCTTTCCATCACGTTTCCTCTCATCATTATGCCATCTAAGATTCTTCGCATCTTTCGCATTGGCAAACAATCGCTTGAACCTTGGAATTATTGGAAGATACCACAACACCTTCGCAGGAGGACCCTTTTTTCTCACATCATCAAGATCATCATCATCATCACCACCCTTCACTTTGTATCGTGATAACCCATATTTGGGGCAATCGTGATTGTCTTCATGAACACCGGTGTACAAAATGCAATCATTGGGGCATGCATGTATCTTCTTATACTCCATACCCATCAGACATAATACCTTCTTGGCCTCATAGTTACGGTCAGGCAACGTGTTGTCCTCCGGAAGCAAGTCTTTCAACACTTCAAGCAATTCCGTGAAGTTTTTATCGGTCCAACCATTTCTCGCCTTCACACAAACCAATTTTACCACCGCCGACAACCGTGTATGAGTAGTACACCCTGGATATAAAGGCTTGTCCGCATCACTGTACAACCTATCATACACATGAGCTCGATGAAAAGATTCTTGTCCAATATCACGGATCATGTCCTCTACTCGATCATCCTCCATATCTACGTCAATGTCCTCACTTTGGGAGACACTTGCCATACTACTCAACAACACATCACCATGCCATATCCTTCTTGTATAACTCAAGCAAATCCCTTCACAAATCAAATGAGTACGTATATACTTCACCGTACATTTCCTCATATTCAAACACTTGACACAAGGACAACAGAACATTCCATTACTATTAGGAACATTCCTTTGAGCAAATTCTATAAATTCTCCCACCCCCTTCAAATACTCAGCACTAGTGCGCTACCAAACCATCCAACTACGATCCATAACTAGATAGGTTCTGTAGATATACAAAACATATATCCAAGGAGTTTAAAAGTTATTTCAAATTTACACCATTTTCAGGTTTCTTAAGACATAAAAGAAATAAGCAGATGAAGATAAATTAACAAAACAGAATTCCAATGAGCAATATATTGTTGATGTCATATGCTACAAGCAACTCTAAATTTCTTCCCATTTTGAAATAGGTCATGATAGCAGAAGAAAAACAAGAGAAAACACAAAACCCACGACCAGAAATAGAGACATTCCAAACAACTCAAACTCACAGTTTCAAGTTTCAACTACAAAGACTACAGTTTCAACATACACTCAAAACCAAAAATAAAAAAATGTGCCCTAAAGACTCACCAGAAATAGGTGCTCGCGTGGTGGTGGGGAGGGGAGCTCGAGTGGTGGCCAACATTCGATGTGGTTACTAAGAGCCGAGGGGCAAGGAGAGTTAGTGCACGGGAAGGGGAAAGAGAGATGTCAAGTTATTGCAAATAATGAGCGGGAAAGACAGAGTTAGGGTTAAGAGTGTACCTCGCGGTGCTGGCGAAGAAGCCCTCGCGGTGGTTGCGGTGGAGATGAGCTCACGATTAGGGCAGAGTGAGAGTGAGAGTGAGAGTGAGCGTGAGCGTGAGCGTGATCAAAAGAGAAGAACAGAGACGTACAGAGCGAAGTGAAGAAGGCGCGCGGGTGTAAACGTTATAATCAAAAACCAAAAATAAAACAACATTTTACGTCAGTTGTTTGTAACAACTGACGTTAAAAGTCATTTCTTTAACGTCAGTTGTCTTAAACAACTGACGTTAAAAGTCATTGTTTAACGTCAGTTGTATTAAACAACTGACATTAAAAATAAATATTTTTTATTTAAAAACACTTTTAATGTCAGTTGTTGAAGACAACTGATGTTAAAAGTGTATAAGTTTCTACAAAAACATTCATTTCTTTGACTACTGTGCCACTTACCCATGACTACTGTGCTACTTATCCATGCACCTTGTAACTTAATCCTCTTAATGAGCATTAAGTTTATAATCAGTTTTCAAGAAAATCAGGGAGTTTCTCTTCTCTATATAAAGTATCATTCTTCTGTATCAGTCTGTATTACACCCCCCTCTTCTTTTCCCCTATATTTCGTGCGTTTTCTGTTCCTTCACAGTATGCCTTTATCATATTTGAGATTTTGTTATTTCTTCCTATACCTAGATTTAAAGGTCTCTGTCTTAATGGTCAAAAAAGTTCTGAGTTGAGTAAATCATGTAACATGGATGGTAAGGTTGGGTGAATCACGTAATGTGATTCCCTCACTTTATTTCATCCCCGTCATCCCGTTCACTCCGCTTTGGCAGCAAGTGACTGTGGATTCAAGATGATGCATCAAGGAATTCAAGTGAGGGAGGAGATGCATCCAATGGAGTTTCTGAGGACAGGACTGAGAAGAAAATGATGTTGAAGCAGAAACTTTTTTATATTTTAGGGCTATGTTGCATAAATTTTTTATCTTTTAATCATGTAATTGTAACTTATGAATCGCTTCAATGAGATACGATTTGATTATACATATATAACTTGTTTTATGTTAAGTGTTTATTTATTTTAATTTGCACAAGAATTTGTTTACTAATTCAAGATAATTAATTAATATTAAAAATAAACTTGTTTTAAAAAAAAAATTTAGAAATAAACTGCACTATATGGAGTGATCTGTGTTAAGAGTGACAACAGGGAGATGACAACGAAAGAAAGATAGGAATGAGTTAGGGATATAGGATTATATACTTCAGTTATTTATTTAATCAAGTAAAAATCACATAGTTAACGCGTCGAGTTGTATAAAAAACTGACGTTAAAAGTGTTAATAATTATTGCAAATCACATTTAACGTCAGTTCATTAAACAACTGACGTAAATAGTGATTTAATATTTACAAAACTGCCACCACCTCATTTTTAACGTCAAACATATGGTCAACTGACATAAAACGTTCCCGTATATTACATTATTTCCACTAGTGTTAAGATGAGTAAGTTAGGCCCATTTAAGTGAAGGAACATTATGGATCACGCACTGATCCGTGCTAGAGAACTCGGGACCCAATTTAGCCTTGATTTTTGAATAATTTGACAATTCTTGGAAAACCTGAAATTGCAGGTCTCCTCCTTATCTTTCTAGGGACAGCAAGATCACCAAAATTCGATATCTGTAGCTCTAGTTATGCTCTGTGCAAGGCAACGAGGTAAGGATGAGTGAAAAATCTGAAAATTTACAATGTTTAGCTATTAAGCCCAATAATGTAAAAGTTAAAACAATGATTGAAAAAGTTGAATAATTTATGTCTCTCTCTAGCTTGTGCTGCTGTAAACAGCTATTTATGCTTATTAATCCTGACCTAACCCAAGACCAAATTAAGGGCCTCTGAATAAGCTTTCCATCAAGGTATCATATGCCTTAATTGGGCTTAAGGTGAGTAAGTTAGGCCAATTTAAGTGAAGGAACATCATGGACTGCGCACTGATCCGCGCCAGTGAACTCGGGACCCAATTTAACCTTGATTTTGGAGTAATTTGACAGTTCGTGTGGACCTGAAATTGTAGGTCTCTTCCTTATCTTTCTAGGGACAGCAAGATCACAGAAATCCGATATCTGTAGCTCTAGTTAAGCTCTGCGCAAGTCAACAAGGTCAGGATGAATGAAAAATCCGAAGGTTAACAATGTTTAGCAATTAAGCCCAATAATGTAAAAGCAAAAACAATGATTGTAGAAGTTGTCTAATTTCCGTCTCTCTCTGGCTTGTGCGGCTGTAAAATGTTATTTATGCTTATTAATCCCGACCTAACCCTAGACCAAATTAAGGGCCTCTGAAAAAGCATTCCAACAAGGTATCTTAAGCCTTAATTGGGCTTAAGATGAGTAAGTTAGGCCAATTTAAGTGAAGGAACATCGTGGACTGCGCACTGATCCCCCTTGAGAGAACTCGGGACCCAATTTAGCCTTGATTTTGGCCTAATTTGACAGCTCGTGTGAAACCTGAAATTATAGGTCTCTTCCTTATCTTTCTAGGGACAGCAAGACATCACGAAATCCGATATCCGTAGCTCTAGTTAAGCTCCGCAGCAAGGCAACAAGGTCGGGATGAGTGAAAAATCCGAAGGTTAACAATGCTTAGCAATTAAGCCCAATTAAGCCCTATAATGTTAAAGCAAAAACAATGATCTTAAAAGTTGTCTAATTTCTGTCTCTCTCTGGCTTGTGCAGCTGTAAACTGCTATTTATGCTTATTAATCCTGACCTAACCCTAGACCAAATTAAGGGCCTCTGAATAAGCTTTCCAACTAGGTATCATATGCCTTAATTAGGCTTAAGATGAGTAAGTTAGGCCCATTTAAGTGAAGGAACATCATGGACTGTGGACTGATGTGGGCCAGAACACTCGGGACCCAATTTAGCCTTGATTTTGGCCTAATTTGACAATTCTTGTGAATCCTGAAATTGTAAGTCTCTTCCTTATGTTTCTAGGGACAGCAAGATCACAGAAATCCGATATCTGTAGCTCCAGTTATGCTCTGCGCAAGGCAACAAGGTCAGGATGAGTGAAAAATCCGAATGTTAACAATGTATAGCAATTCAAACCAATAATGTAAAATCAAAAACAATGATTGTAAAAGTTGTCTAATTTTCTTCTCTCTCTGGCTTGTGCGACTGTAAACTGCTATTTATGCTTATTAATCCCAACCTAACCCTAGACCAAATTAAGGACCTCTGAAAGAGCTTTCCAACAAGGTATCACATGCCTTAATTGGGCTTAAGATGAGTAAGTTAGGCCAATTTAAGTGAGGGAACATCATGGACTGCGCACTGATCCGTGCCAGAGAACTCGGGACCCAATTTAGCCTTGATTTTGGCCTAATTTGACAGTTCTTTTGAATCATGAAATTGTAGGACTCTTCCTTATGTTTCTAGGGACAGCAAGATCACCAAAATCCGTTATCTGTAGCTCCAGTTATACTCTGCGCAAGGCAACAAGGTCAGGATGAGTGAAAAATCCGAAAGTAAACAATGTTTAGCAATTAAGCCCAATTAAGCCCTATAATGTTAAAGCAAAAACCATGATTTTAAAAGTTGTCTAATTTTCATCTCTCTCTGGTTTGTGCAGCTGTAAACTGCTATTTATGCTTATTAATCCTGACCTAACCGTAGACCAAATTAAGGGACCCTGAATAAGCTTTCCAACAAGGTATCATATGCCTAAATTGGGGTTAAGATGAGTAAGTTAGGCCCATTTAAGTGAAGGAACATTATGGACCGCGCACAGATTCGCGCCAGAGAACTAGGGACCCAAATTAGTCTTGATTTTGGCCTAACTTGACAGTTCTTGTGACACCTGAAATTGTAGGTCTCTTCCTTATCTTTCTAGGGACAGCAAGATCACAGAAATCCGATATCTGCAGGTCCAGTTATGCTCTGCACAAGGCAACAAGATCGGGATGAGTGAAAAATCCGAAAGTTAACAATGTTTAGCAATTAAGCCCAATAATGTAAAATCGAAAACAATGATTGTAGAAGTTGTCTATTTCTCGTCTCTCTCTGGCTTGTGTGGCTGTAAAATGCTATTTATGCTTATTAATCCCGACCCAACCCTAGACCAAATTAAGGGCCTCTGAAAAATCTTTCCAACAAAGTATCGTAGGCCTTAAATGGGCTTAAGATGAGTAAGTTATGCCAATTTAAGTGAAGGAGAATCATGGACTGTGCACTGATCCACGCCAGAGAACTCGGGACCCAATTTAGCCTTGATTTTGGCCTAATTTGACAGTTCTTGTGAAACCTGAAATTGTAGGACTCTTCCTTATATTTCTAGGGACAACAAGATCACCAAAATCCGATATCTGTATCTCAAGTTATGCTCTGCGCAAGGCAACAAGGTCAGGATGAGTGAAAAATCCGAAAATTAACAATGTTTAGCTATTAAGCCCAATAATGTAAAAGCAAAAACAATGATTGAAAAAGTTGTATAATTTCTGTCTCTCTCTGGCTTGTGCAGCTATTAACTGCTATTTATCCTTATTAATCCTGACCTAACCCTAGACCATATTAAGGGCCTCTGAATAAGCTTTCCAACAAGGTATCATATGCCTTAATTGGGCTTAAAATGAGTAAGTTATGCCAATTTAAGTGAAGGAACATCATGGACTGCGCACTGATCCGCGCCAGAGAACTCGAGACCCAATTTAGCCTTTATTTTGACCTAATTTGACAATTCTTGTGAAATTAGAAATTGTAGGTCTCTTCCTTATCTTTCTAGGGACAGTAAGATCACCAAAATCCGATAGTTGTATCTCAAGTTATGCTCTGCGCAAGGCAACAAGGTCAGGATGAGTGAAAAATCCAGAAATTAATAATGTTTAGCAATTAAGCCCAATTAAGCCCAATAATGTAAAAGCAAAAACAATGATTGTAAAAGTTGTCTAATTTCTATCTCTCTCTGGCTTGTGCGGCTGTAAACTGCTATTTATGCTTATTAATCATAACCTAACCCTAGACCAAATTAAGGGCCTCTGAATAAACTTTCCAACAAGGTATCATATGCCTTAATTGGGCTTAAGATGAGTAAGTTAGGCCCATTTAAGTGAAGGAATATCATGGACTGCACACAGATCCATGCCAGAGAACTCGGGACCCAATTTAACCTTGGTTTCGGCCTAATTTGACAATTCATGTGAAACCTGAAATTGTAGGTCTCTTCCTTATCTTTCTAGGAACTGAAAAATCACCAAAATCCGATATTTGTAGCTCAAGTTATGCTCTACGCAAGGCAACAAGGTCAGGATGAGTGAAAAATCCAAAAATTAACAATGTTTAGCAATTAATCCCAATTAAGCCCAATAATGTAAAAGCAAAAACAATAATTGTAAAAGTAGTCTAATTTTCGTCTTTCTCTGGCTTATGCGGCTGTAAACTGCTATTTATGCTTATTAATTTTGACCTATCCCAAGACCAGATTATGGGCCTTTGAATAAGCTTTCCATCAAGGTATCATATGCCTTAATTGGGCTTAAGATTAGTAAGTTAGGCCCATTTAAGTGAAGGAATATCATGGACTGCGCACTAATCCGCTCCAGAGAACTCGGGACCCAATTTAGCCTTGATTTTGGCCTAATTTGACAATACTTGTGAAACATGAAATTGTAGGTCTCTTCCTTATCTTTCTAGGGACAACAAGATCACCAAAATCCGATATTTGTAGCTCAAGTTATGCTCTACGCAAGGCAACAAGGTCAGGATGAGTGAAAAATCCAAAAATTAACAATGTTTAGCAATTAATCCCAATTAAGCCCAATAATGTAAAAGAAAAAACAATAAGTGTAAAAGTAGTCTAATTTTAGTCTTTCTCTGGATTATGCGGCTGTAAACTGCTATGTAGGATTATTATTCTTTACAAATCCCAAGACCAAATTAAGGGCCTCTGAATACGCTTTCCAACAAGGTATCATATGCTTTAATTGTGCTTAAGATGAATAACTTAGGCCCATTTAAGTGAAAGAACATCATGGAGAGCGCACTAATCCGTGCCAGAGAACTCGGGACCCAATTTAGCCTTGATTTTGGAATAATTTGACAATTGTTGTGAACTTGAAATTGTAGGTCTCTTCCTTGTCTTTCTAGGGACAGCAAGATCACCAAAATCCGATATTTGTAGCTCTAGTCATGCCTTGTGCAAGGCAACAAGGTCACGATGAGTGAAAAATCCGAAAATTAACAATGTTTATCAATTAACCCCAATAATGTAAAAGCAAAAGCAATGATGGTAAAAGTTGTCTAATTTTCGTCTCTCTCTGGCTTGTGCGGCTGTAAACTGCTATTTATGCTTATTAATCCTGACCTAACCTTGGACCAAATTAAGGGCCTCTGAATAAGCTTTCCAACAAGGTATCATATGCCTTAATTGGGTTTAATATGAGTAAGTTAGGCCCATTTAAGTGAAGGAACATCATGGACTGCGCACTGATCCGCGCCAGAGAAATCGGGACCCAATTTAGCCTTGATTTTGGCCTAATTTGATAATTCTTATGAAACCTGAAATTGTAGGTCTCTTCCTAATCTTTCTAGGGACAAGAGGATAACCAAAATCCGTTATCTGTTGCTCTAGTTATGCTCCCTGCAAGGCAACAAGGTCAGGATGAGTGAAAAATCTGAAAATTAACAATGTTTAGAAATTAAGCCAAATAATGTAAAAGCAGAAACAATGATTGAAAAATTTGTCTAATTTTCGTCTCTCACTGGCTTGTGCCGCTTTAAAGTGCTATTTATGCTTATTAATCCAGACCTTACCCTAGTCCAAATTAAGGGCCTCTGAATAAGCTTTCCAACAATGTATCATATGCCTTAATTGGGCTTAAGATGAGTAAGTTAGGACCATTTAAATGAAGGAACAACATGGACTGCACACAAATCCGCGCCAGAGAACTCGGGACCCAATTTAGCCTTGATTTCGGCCAAATTTGACAATTCAAGTGACACCTGAAATTGTAGGTCTCTTCCTTATCTTTCTAGGGACAATAAGATCACCAAAATCTGATATCTGTAGCTCTAGTTATGCTCTGCGCAAGGCAACAAGGTCAGGATGAGTTAAAAATCCGAAAATTAACAATGTTTAGCAATTAAGCCCAATAATGTAAAAGCAAAAACAATGATTGTAAAAGTTGTCTAATTTCCGTCTCTCTCTGGCTTGTGTGGCTGTGAACTGCTATTTATGCTTATTAATCCTGACCTAACCCTAGACCAAATTAAGGGCCCTTGAATAAGCTTTCCAACAAGGCATCATATGCCTTAATTGGGCTTCAGATGAGTTAGTTCGGCTCATTTAAGTGAAGGAACATCATGGACTAAGCACTGATCCGTGCCAATTTTTCCTGGCATTTGGCCTAATTTGACAATTCTTGTGAAACTTTAAATTGTAGGTCTCTTCCTTATCTTTCTAGGGACAGCAAGATCACCAAAATCCGATATGTGTAGCTCTAGTTATGCTCTGCGCAAGGCAACAAGGTCAGGATTAGTGAAAAATCCGAAAATAAACAATGTTTAGCAATTAAGCCCAATAACTAGAGCTATTTAAGCTTGTGCTACTGTAAACTGCTATTTAAGCTCAGTAATCATGACCTAACCCTAGACCAAATTAAGGGTCCCTGAATAAGCTTTCCAATAAGGTATCATATGCCTTAATTGGGCTTAAGATGAGTAAGTTAGGCCCATTTAAGTGAAGGAGCATCATGGACAACGCACTGATACGCGACAGAGAACTCGGGACCCAATTTAGCCTTGATTTTGGCCTAATTTGAACATTCTTGTGAAACCTGAAATTGTAGGACTCTTCCTTATCTTTCTAGGGACGGCAAGATCACCAAAATCCGATATATGTAGCTCTAGTTATGCTCTGCGCAAGAGAACAAGGTCAGGATGAGTGAAAAATCTAAAAATTAACCATGTTTACCAATTCATCCCAATAATGTAAAAGTAAAAACAATGATTGTAAAAGTTGTATAATTTTCGTCTCTCTCTGGCTTGTGCGGCTGTAAACTGCTATTTATGCTTATTAATCCTGACCTAACCCTAGACCAAATTAAGGGCCTCTGAATAAGCTTTCCAACAAGGTATCATATGCCTTAATTGGGCTTAAGGTAAGTAAGTTAGGCCCATTTAAGTGAAGGAACATCTTGGACTGCTCACTGATCCGTTCCAGGGAACTCGGGACCGAATTTAGCCTTTAATTTGGACTAGTTTGAGAATTCTTGTGAAACCTGAAATTGTAGGTCTCTTCCTTATCTTTCTAGGGACAACAAGATCACCAAAATCCAATATCTGTAGCAATAGTTATGCTCTGCGCAAGGCAACAAGGTCAGGATGAGTGAAAAATCTGAAAACTAACAATGTTTAGCAATTAAGCCCAATTAAACCCAATAATGTAACAGCAAAAACATTGATTATAAAAGTTGTCTAATTTTCGTCTTTCTCTGGCTTATGCGACTGTAAACTGTTATTTATGCTTATTAATCCTAACCTTAAGGGCCTCTGAAAAAGCTTTCCAACAAGGTATCATATGCCTTAATTGGGCTTAAGATGAGTAAGTTAGGCCCATTTAAGTGAAGGAACATCAAGGACTGCGCACTGATCCATGCCAGAGAACTCGAGACCCAATTTAGCCTTGATTTTGGCCTAATTTAACAATTCTTTTGAAACCTGAAATTGTAGGTATCTTCCTTATCTTTCTAGGGACAACAACATCACCAAAATCCGATATATGTAGCTCTAGTTATGCTCTACGAAAAGAAACAAGGTCAGGATGAGTGAAAAATCCGAAAATTAACAATGTTTTGCAATTAAGCCCAATTAAGCCCAATAATGTAAAAGCAAAAACAATGATTGTAAAAGTTGTCTAATTTCCATCTCTCACTGGCTTGTGCGGCTGTAAACTGTTATTTATGCTTATTAAACCTAACCTTAAGGGCCTCTGAATAAGCTTTCCAAGAAGGTATCATATGCCTTAATTGGGCTTAAGATGAGTATGTTAGGCCCATTTAAGTGAAGGAACATCATGGGCAGTGCACTGATCCATGCCAGAGAACTAGGGACCCAATTTAGCCTTGATTTTGGCCTAATTTGACAATTCTTGTGAATCCTGAAATTGTAGGTCTCTTCCTTATCTTCCTAGGGACATCAAGATCACCAAAATCCGATATCCGTAGCTCTAGTTATGCTCTGCGCAAGGCAACAAGGTCAGGATGAGTGAAAAATCCGAAAATCAACAATGTTTATCAATTAAGCCCAATAATGTAAAAGTAAAAACAATGATTGGAAAAGTTGTCTAATTTCCGTCTCTCTATGGCTTGTCCAGCTGTAAACTGCTACTTATGCTTATTAATCCTGACCTGACCCTAGACCTAATTAAGGGTCTCTGAATAAGCTTTCCAACAAGGTATCATATGCCTTAATTGGGCTTAAGATGAGTAAGTTAGGCCCGTTTAAGTGAAGGAATATCATGGACTGTGCACAGATCCGTGCCAGAGAACTCGGGACCCAATTTAGCATTGATTTTGACCTAATTTGACAATTCTTGTTAAACCTTAAATTGTAGGTCTCTTTCTTATCTTACTTGGGACAGCAGGATCGCCAAAATCCGATATCTGTAGCTCTAGTTATGCTCTGCGCAAGGCAACAAGGTGAGGATGAGTGAAAAATCCGAAAGTTAACAATGTTTGGCGATTAAGCCCAATAATGTAAAAGCAAAAACAATGATTGTAAAAGTTGTCTAATTTTCGTCTCTCTCTGGCTTGTGCGACTGTAAACTGCTATTTATGCTTATTAATCCTGACCTAACCCTAGACCAAAGTATGGGCCTCGGAATAAACTTTCCAACAATGTATCATATGCCTTAATTGGGCTTAAGATGAGTAAGTTAGGCCCATTTAAGTGAAGGAACATCATGGACTGCATACTGATCCGCGTCGGAGAACTAGGTTCCCAATTTAGCCATGATTTTGGCCTAACTTGACAATTCTTGTGAAACCTGAAATTGTAGGTCTCTTCCTTATCTTTCTAGGGACAGCAAGGTCACCAAAATCCGATATCTGTAGCTCTAGTTATGCTCTGCGCAAGACAACAACGTCAGGATGAGTGAAAAATCCGAAAATTAACAATGTTTAGCAATTAAGTCCGATAATGTAAATGCAAAAACAATGATTGTAAAAGTTGTCTAATTTCCATCTCTCTGTGGCTTTTCCGACTGTGAACTACTATTTATTCCTATTAATCCTGACCTAACTGTATACCAAATTAAGAGCCTCTGAATAAGCTTTCCAACAAGGTATCATATGCCTTAATTGGGCTTAAAATTAGTTAGTTTGCCCCATTTAAGTGAAGGAACATCATGGACAGCGCACTTATCCGCGCCAGAGAACTCGGGACCTAATTTAGCCTTGATTTTGGCCTAATTTGACAATTCTTTGGAAACCTGAAACTGTGGGTCTCTTCCTTATCTTTCTAGGGACAGAAAGATCACCAAAATCCGGTTTCTGTAGCTCTAGTTATGCTCTGCGCAAGGCAACAAGGTCAGGATGAGTGAAAAACCGAAAATTAACAATGTTTAGAAATTAAGCCCAATAATGTAAAAGCAAAAACAATGATTGTAAAAGTTGTGTAATTTCCGCCTCTCTCTGGATTGTGCGGCTGTAAACTGCTATTTATGCTTATTAATCCTGACCTAACCCTAGACCAAATTAAGGGCCTCTGAATAAGCTTTCCAACAAGGTATCATATGCCATTATTGGGCTTAAGATTAGTAAGTTAGGCCTATTTAAGTGAAGGAACATCATGGGCAGCGCACTGATCTGCGCCAGAGAACTAGGGACCCAATTTAACCTTGATTTTGGCCTAATTTGACAATTCTTGTGAAGCCTGAAATTGTAGGTCTCTTCCTTATCTTTCTAGGGACAGCAAGATAACCAAAATCCGATATCTGTAGCTCTAGTTATGCTCTGCGCAAGGCAACAAGGTCAGGATGAGTGAAAAATCCGAAAGTTAACAATGTTTAGCAATTAAGCCCAATTAAGCCCAATAATGTAAAAGCAAAAACAATGATTGTGAAAGTTGTCTAATTTTCCTCTCTCTCTGGCTTGTGCGACTGTAAACTGTTATTTATGCTTATTAATCCTGACCTACCCCAAGACAAAATTAAGGGCATCTGAATAAGCTTTCCAACAAGGTATCATATGCCTTAATTGGGCTTAAGATGAGTATGTTAGGTCCATTTAGGTGAAGGAACATCATGGACTGCACACTGATCCGCGCCAGAGAACTCGGGACCCAATTTAGCCTTGATTTTGGCCTAATTTGACAATTTTTGTGAATCTTGAAATTGTAGGTCTCTTTCTTATCTTTCTAGGGATAGCAAGATCACCAAAATCCGATATCTGTAGCTCTAGTTATGCATGCGCAAGGCAACAAGGTTAGGATGAGTGAAAAATCCGAAAGTTAACAATGTTTAGCAATTAACGCCACTTAAGCCCAATAAGTCAAAAGCAAAAACAATGATTGTAAAATTTGTCTAATTTCCGTCTCTCTCTGTCTTGTGCGGCTGTAAACTGCTATTTATACTTATTAATCATGACCTAACCCTAGACCTAATTAAGGGCCTCTGAATAAGCTTTCCAACAAGGTATCATATGCCTTTATTGGGCTTAAGATGAGAAAGTTAGGCCCATTTAAGTGAAGGAACATCATGGACTGAACACTGATCTGCGCCAGAGAACTCGGGACCTAATTTAGCCTTGATTTTGGCCTTATTTGATAATTCTTTTGAAACCTGAAATTGTAGGTCTCTTCCTTATCTTTATAGGGACATCAAGATCACCAAAATCCGATATCTGTAGCTCAAGTTATGCTCTTCGCAAGTCAACAAGGTCAAGATGAGTGAAAAATCCGAAAATTAACAATGTTTAGCAATTAAGCCCCATAATGTAAAAGCAAAAACAATGATTGTAAAAGTTGTCTAATTTCGGTCTCTTTATGGCTTGTGCGGATGTAAACTGCAATTTATGCTTATTATTCCTGTTCTAACCCTAGACCAAATTAAGGGCCTCTGAATAAGCTTTCCAACAACGCATCATATGCCTTAACTGGGCTTAAGTTGAGTAAGTTAGGCCCATTTAAGTGAAGGAACATCATGGACTGCGCACTAATCCGCTCCAGAGAACTCGGGACCCAATTTAGCCTTGATTTTGGCCTAATTTGACAATACTTGTGAAACATGAAATTGTAGGTCTCTTCCTTATCTTTCTAGGGACAACAAGATCACCAAAATCCGATATCTGTAGCTCTAGTTATGCATGCGCAAGGCAACAAGGTCAGGATGAGTAAAAAATCCGAAAGTTAACAATGTTTAGCAATTAAGCCCAATAATGTAAACATAAAAACAATGATTGTAAAAGTTGTCTAATTTACGTCTCTCTCTGGCTTGTGAGGCTGTAAACTGCTATTTATGCTTATTAATCCTGACCTAACCCTAGAACAAATTAAGGGCCTCTGAATACGCTTTCCAACAAGGTATCATATGCTTTAATTGTGCTTAAGATGAATAACTTAGGCCCATTTAAGTGAAAGAACATCATGGAGAGCGCACTAATCTGAGCCAGAGAACTCGGGACCCAATTTAGCCTTGATTTTGGCGTAATTTGACAATTCTTGTGAAACCAGAAATTGTAGGTCTCTTCCTTATCTTTATAGGGACAGCAAGATCACCAAAATCCGATATCTGTAGCTCCAGTTATGCTCTGCTCAAGGCAACAAGGTCAGGATGAGTGAAAAATCCGAAAATTAACAATGTTTAGCAATAAAGCCCAATAATGTAAAAGCAAAAACAATGATTGTAAAAGTTATGTAATTTCCGTCTCTCTCTGGCTTGTGCGGCTGTAAACTGCTATTTATGCTTATTAATCCTGACCTAACCCTAGACCAAATTAAGGGCCTCTGAATAAGCTTTCCAACAAGGTATCATAAGCCTTAATTGGGCTTAAGATGTGTAAGTTAGGCCCATTTAAGTGAACGAATATCATGGACTGCACAATAATCCGCGCCAGAGAACTCGGGACCAAATTTAGCCTTGATTTTGGCCGAATTTGACAATTCTTATGAAACCTGAAATTGTGGGTCTCTTCCTTATCTTTCTAGGGATAGCAAGATCACCAAAATCCGATATCTGTAGGTCTAGTTATGCTCTGCGCAAGGCAACAAGGTCAAGATGAGTAAAAAATCCAAAAATTAACAATATTTAGCAATTAAGCCCAATTAAGCCCAATAATGTAAAAGCAAAATCAATAATTGTAAAAGTTGTCTAATTTCCATCTCTCTGACTTGTGCGGCTGTAAACTGCTATTTATGGTTATTAATCCTGACCTAACCCTAGACCAAATTAAGGGCCTCTGAATAACCTTTCCAACAAGGTATCGTATGCCTTAATTGGGATTAAGATGAGTAAGTTAGGCCCATTTAAGTAAAGGAACTTCATGAACTGCGCACTGATCCGCGCCAGAGAACTCGGGACCCAATTTATCCTTGATTTTGGCCTAATTTGACAATTATTGTGAATCTTGAAATTGTAGGTCTCTTTCTTATCTTTCTAGGGACAACAAGAACACCAAAATCCGATATCTGTAGCTCTAGTTATGCTCTGCGCAAGGCGGAAAGGTCAGGATGAGTCAAAAATCCGAAAGTTAACAATGTTTAGCAATTAACGCCAATTAAGCCCAATAATGTAAAAGCAAAAACAATGATTGTAAAAGTTGTCTAATTTTCGTCTCTCTCTGGCTTGTGCGACTGTAAACTACTATTTATGCTTATTAATCATGACCTAACCCTAGACCAAATTAACGGCCTCTGAATAACCTTTCCAACAAGGTATCATATGCCTTAATTGGGCTTAAGATGAGTAAGTTTGGCACTTTTAAGTGAAGGAACATCATGGACTGCGCACTGATCCGCACCAGAGAACTCGGGAACCAATTTAGCCTTGATTTTGGCCTAATTTGACAACTCTTGTGACACCTGAAATTGTGGGTCTCTTCCTTATCTTTGTAGGGACAGCAAGATCACCAAAATCCGATATCTTTATCTCTAGTTATGCTATGCGCAAGGCAACAAGGTTAGGATGAGTGAAAAATCCGAAAAATTAACAATGTTTAGAAATTAAGCCCAATAATGTAAAAGCAAAAACAATGATTGTAAAAGTTGTCTAATTTCGGTCTCTTTATGGCTTGTGCGGCTGTAAACTGCAATTTATGCTTGTTATTCCTGACCTAACCCTAGACAAAATTAAGGGCCTCTGAATAAGCTTTCCAACAAGGTATCATATGCCTTAATTGGGCTTAAGATGAGTAAGTTAGGCCCATTTAAGTGAAGGAACATCATGGACTGCATACTGATCCGAGCCAGAGAACTCAGGTCCTGATTTATCCTTGATTTTGGCCTA
The DNA here is from genome assembly GCA_030762895.1 of Sophora flavescens. Classification (NCBI taxonomy): domain Eukaryota; kingdom Viridiplantae; phylum Streptophyta; class Magnoliopsida; order Fabales; family Fabaceae; genus Sophora; species Sophora flavescens. Next base: position 968,187 of record JAUPTC010000013.1, read on the forward strand.
ATTTGACAATTCTTGTGAAACCTGAAATTGTAGGTCTCATCCTTATCTTTCTAGTGACAGCAAGATCACCAAAATCCGATATCTGTAGCTCTAGCTATGCCCTGCGCAAGGGAACAAGGTCAGGATGTGTGAAAAATAAAAAAATTAACAATGTTTAGCAATTAAGCCCAATAATCTAAAAGCCAAAACAATGATTGCAAAAGTTGTCTAATTTCCGTCTCTCTCTGGCTTGTGCGGCTGTAAACTGCTACTTTGCTTATTAATCGTGACCTAACCCAAGACCAAATTAAGGGCCACTGAATAAGCTTTCCAACAAGGTATCATATGCCTTAATTGGGCTTAAGATGAGTAAGTTAGGCCCATTTAAGTGAAGGAACATCATGGACTGCACACTGATCCACGCCAGAGAACTCGGGACCCAATTTAGCCTTGATTTTGTCCTAATTTGACAATTCTTGTAAAAACTGAAATTGTGGGTCTCTTCCTTATCTTACTAAGGACTACAAGATCACCAAAATCCGATATCTATAGCTCTAGTAATGCACTGCGCAAGGAAACAAGGTCAGGATGAGTGAAAAATCCCAAAATTAACAATATTTAGCAATTAAGCCCAATTAAGCCCAATAATGTAAAAGCAAAAACAATGATTGTAAAATTTGTCTAATTTCCGTCTCTCACTGTCTTGTGCGGCTGTAAAGTGCTATTTATACTTATTAATCACGACCTAACCCTAGACCAAATTAAGGGCCTCTGAATAAGCTTTCCAACAAGGTATCATATGCCTTAATTGGGCTTAAGATGAGTAAGTTAGGCCCATTTAAGTGAAGGAACATCATGGACTACGAAATGATCCGCGCCAGAGAACTCGGGATACAATTTAGCCTTGATTTTGGCCTAATTTGACAATTCTTTTGAAACCTGAAATTGTAGTACTCTTCCTTATCTTTCTAGGGACAGCAAGATCACCAAAATCCGATATATGTAGCTCCAGTTATGCTTGGCGCAAGGCAACAAAGTCAGGATGAGTGAAAAATCCGAAAGTTAACAAATTTTTGTAATTAAGCCCAATAATGTAAAAGCAAAAACAATGATTGTAAATGTTGTCTAATTTTCCTCTCTCTCTGGTTTGTGCGACTGTAAACTGCTATTTATGCTTATTAATCATGACCTAACCCTAGACCAAATTAACGGCCTCTGAATAACCTTTCCAACAAGGTATCATATGCCTTAATTGGGCTAAAGATGAGTAGGTTTGGCACATTTAAGTGAAGGAACATCATGGACTGCGCACTTATCCGCGCCAGAGAACTCGGGAACCAATTTAGCCTTTATTTTGGCATAATTTGACAATTCTTGTGAAACCTGAAATTGTGGGTCTCTTCCTTATCTTTGTAGGGACAGCAAGATCACCAAAATCCGATATCTTTATCTCTAGTTATGCTCTGCGCAAGGCAACAAGGTTAGGATGAGTGAAAAATCCGAAAAATTTACAATGTTTAGCAATTAAGCCCAATAATGTAAAAGCAAAAACAATGATTGTAAAAGTTGTCTAATTTCTGTCTCTTTATGGCTTGTGCGGCTGTAAACTGCAATTTATGCTTATTATTCCTGACCTAACCCTAGACCAAATTAAGGGCCTCTGAATAAGCTTTTCAACAAGGTATCATATGCCTTAATTGGGCTTAAGATGAGTAAGTTAGGCCCATTTAAGTGAAAGAACATCATGGACTGCATACTCATCCGAGCCAGAGAACTCGGGTCCTGATTTATCCTAGATTTTGGCCTAATTTGACAATTCTTGTGAAACCTGAAATTGTAGGTCTCTTATCTTTCTCGGGTCAACAAGATCACCAAAATCCGATATCTGTAGCTCCAGTTATGCTCTGCGCAAGCCAACAAGGTCAGGATGAGTGAAAAATCTGAAAATTAACAATGTTTAGCAATTAAGCCCAATTAAGCCCAATAATGTAAAAGCAAAAACAATGATTTTAAAAGTTGTCTAATTTCGGTCTCTTTATGGCTTGTGCGGCTGTAAACTGCAATTTATGCTTATTATTCCTGACCTAACCCTAGACCAAATTAATGGCCTCTGAATAAGCTTTCCAACAAGGTATCATATGCCCTAATTGGGCTTAAGATGAGTATGTTAGGCCCATTTAAGTGAAGGAACATCATGGACTGCGTACTGATCCGAGCTAGAGAACTCGGGACCCAATTTAACCTTGATTATGGCCTAATTTGACAATTCTTGTGAAACCTGAAATTGTAGGTCTCTTCCTTATCTTTCTAGGGACAGCAAGATCACCAAAATCCGATAGATGTAGCTCTAGTTATGCTCTGCCCAAGGCAACAAGGTCAGGATGAGTGAAAAATATGAAAAATTAACAATGTTTAGCAATTAAGCCCAATAATGTAAAAGCAAAAACAACGATTGTAAAAGTTGTCTAATTTCTGTCTCTCTCTGGCTTGTGCGGCTGAAAACTGCTATTAATGCTTATTAATCCTGACCTAACCCTAGAACAAATTAAGGGCCTCGGAATAAGCTTTCCTACAAGGTATCATATGCCTTAAGTGGGCTTAAGATGAGTAAGTTAGGCCCATTTAAGTGAAGGAACATCATGCACTGCACACTAATCCACACCAGAGAACTGGGGACCCAATTTAACCTTGATTTTGGCCTAATTTGACAACTCTTGTGAAAACTGAAATTGTTGGTCTCTTCCTTATCTTACTAAGGACTACAAGATCACCAAAATCCGATATCTATAGCTCTAGTAATGCACTGCGCAAGGAAACAAGGTCTGGATGAGTGAAAAATCCCAAAATTAACAATATTTAGCAATTAAGCCCAATTAAGCCCAATAATGTAAAAGCAAAAACAATGATTATAAAAGTTGTCTAATTTCCGTCTCTCTCTGGCTTGTGCGGCTGTAAACTGCTATTTATGCTTATTAATCCTGACCTGACCCTAGAACAAATTAAGGGCCTCTGAATAAGCTTTCCAACAAGGTATCATATACCTTAAGTGGGCTTAAGATGAGTAAGTTAGGCCCATTTAAGTGAAGGAACATCATGCACTGCACACTGATCCGCACCAGAGAACTCGGGACCCAATTTAGCCTTGATTTTGGCCTAATTTTACAATTCTTTTGACACCTGAAATTGTAGGTCTCTTCCTTATCTTTTTAGGGACAGCAAGATCACCAAAATCCGATATATGTAGCTCTAGTTATGCTCTGCGCAAGGCAACAAGGTCAGGATAAGGTAGAAATAAGAAAATTAACAATGTTTAGCAATTAAGCCCAATTAAGCCCAATAATGTAAAAGCAAAAACAATGATTGCAAAAAGTTGTCTAATTTCCGACTCTCTCTGGCTTGTGCGGCTGTAAACTGCTACTTATGCTTATTAATCCTGACCTAACCCAAGACAAAATTAAGGGCCTCTGAATAACCTTTCCAACAAGGTATCATATGCCTTAATTGGGTTTAAGATGAGTAAGTTAGGCCCATTTAAGTGAAGGAACATCGTGGACTGCACACTGATCCGCGGTAGAGAACTCGGGACCCAATTTATCCTTGATTTTCTCCTAATGTAACAATTCTTGTAAAAACTGAAATGTAGGTCTCTTTCTTATCTTTCTAGGGACTGCAAGATCACCAAAATCCGATATCTATAGCTCTAGTTATGCACTGTGTAAGGAAACAAGGTCAGGATGAGTGAAAAATGCAAAAATTAACAATATTTAGCAATTAAGCCCAATAGTGTAAAAGCAAAAACAATGACTGTAAAAGTTGTCTAATTACCTTCTCTCTCTGGCTTGTGCGGCTATAAACTGCTATTTATGCTTATTAATCATGACCTAACCCTAGACCAAATTAAGGGCCTCTGAATAAGCTTTCCAACAAGGCATCATATGCCTTAATTGGGCTTAAGATGAGTAAGTTAGGCCCATTTAAGTGAAGGAACATCATGGACTGCGCACTGATCCGCGCCAGAGAACTCGGGATCCAATTTATCCTTGATTTTGGCCTAATTTGACAATTCTTATGAAACCTGAAATTGTAGGTCTCTTTCTTATCTTTCTAGGGACAGCAAGATCACCAAAATCTGATATCTGCAGCTCTATTTATGCTCTGCGCAAGGCAACAAGGTCAGGATGAGTGAAAAATCCGAAAGTTAACAATGTTTAGCAATTAAGCCTAATAATGTAAAAGTAAAAACAATGATTGTAAAATTTGTCTAATTTCCGTCTCTCTCTGTCTTGTGCGGCTGTAAACTGCTATTTATGCTTATTAATCCTGACCTAACTCTCGACCAAATTAAGGGCCTCTGAATAAGCTTTCCAACAAGGTATCATATGCCTTAATTGGGCTTAAGATGAGTAATTTAGGCCCATTTATGTGAAGGAACATCATGGACTGTGCACTTATCCGCGCCAGAGAACTCGGGACCCAATTTTGGCTTGATTTTGGCCTAATTTGACAATTCTAGTGAAACCTGAAATTGTAGGTCTCTTCTTTATCTTTTTAGGGACAGCAAGATCACCAAAATTCGATATATGTAGCTGTAGTTATGCTATGCGCAAGGCAACAAGGTCAGGATGAGTGAAAAATCCGAAAATTTGTGTTTAGCAATTAAGCCCAATAATGTAAAAGCAAAAACAATGATTGTAAAAGTTGTCTAATTTCTGTCTCTCTCTGGCTTGTGCGGCTGTAAACAGCTATTTATGTTTATTAATCATGTCCTAACCCTAGACCTAATTAAGGGCCTGGGAATAAGCTTTCCAACAAGGTATCATATGCCTTAACTGGGTTTAAGATGAGTAAGTTAGGCCCATTGGTGTGAAGGAACATCATGGACTACGCACTGATCCGCGCCAGAGAAATCGGGACCCAATTCCGCCTTGGTTTTGGCCTAATTTGACAATTCTTGTGATACCTGAATTTGTAGGTCTCTTCCTTATCTCTCTAGGGACAGCATGATCACCAAAATCCGATATCTGTAGCTCTAGTTATGCTCTGCGCAAGGCAACAAGGTCAGGATGAGTGAAAAATCCGAAAATTAACAATGTTTAGCATTTAAGCCCAATAATGTAAAAGCAAAAACAATAATAGTAAAAGTTGTCTAATTTATGTCTCTTTATGGCTTGTGCGGCTGAAAACTGCAATTTATGCTTATTATTCATGACCTAACCCTAGACCAAATTAAGGGCCTCTGAATAAGCTTTCCAACAAGGTATCATATGCCTTAATTGGGCTTAAGATGAATAAGTTAGGCCCATTTAAGTGAAGGAACATCATGGACTGCGCACTGATCCAAGCCAGAGAACTCGGGACCCAATTTAGCCTTGATTTTGTCCTAACTTGACAATTCTTGTGACACCTGAAATTGTAGGTCTCTTCCTTATCTTTCTAGGGACAGCAAGATCACCAAAATCCGATATCTGTAGCTTTAGTTATGCTCTGCGCAAGGCAACAAGGTCAGGATGAGTGAAAAATCCCAAAATTAATAATGTTTAGCAATTGAGTCCAATTAAGCCCAATAATGTAAAAGCAAAAACAATGATTGTAAAAGTTGTCTAATTTCCGTCTCTCTCTGGCTTGTGCGGCTATAAACTGCTACTTACACTTACTAATCCTGACCTAACCCTAGACCAAATTAAGGGCCTCTGTATAAGCTTTCCAACAAGGTATCATATGCCTTAATTGGGCTTAAGATGAGTAAGTTAGGCCCATTTAAGTGAAGGAATATCATGGACGACGCACTGATCCGTGCCAGAGAACTCGGGTCCCAATTTAGCCTTGATTTTGGTCTAATTTGACAATTCTGGTGACACCTGAAATTGTAGGTCTCCTCCTTATCTTTCTAGGGACTGCAAGATCTCCAAAATCCGATATATGTAGCTCCAGTTATGCTCTGTGCAAGGCAAAAAGGTCAGGATGAGTGAAAAATCCGAAAATTAACAATGTTTAGCAATTAAGCCCAATAATGTAAATGCAAAAACAATGATTGTAAAAGTTGTCTAATTTCCGTCTCTCTGGCTTGTGCAGCTGTAAACTGCGATGTTTGCTTATCAATCCTGACCTAACCCTAGACCAAATTAAGGGCCTCTTAATAAGCTTTCCAACAAGGTATCATATGCCTTAATTGGGCTTTAGATGAGTAAGTTAGGCCCATTTAAGTGAAGGAACATCATGGACTGCGCACTAAACCGTGCCCGAGAACTCGGGACCCAATTTAGCCTTGATTTTAGCCTAATTATCTTTCTAGGGACTGCAAGATCTCCAAAATCCGATATATGTAGCTCCAGTTATGCTCTGTGCAAGGCAAAAAGGTCAGGATGAGTGAAAAATCCGAAAATTAACAATGTTTAGCAATTAAGCCCAATAATGTAAATGCAAAAACAATGATTGTAAAAGTTGTCTAATTTCCGTCTCTCTGGCTTGTGCAGCTGTAAACTGCGATGTTTGCTTATCAATCCTGACCTAACCCTAGACCAAATTAAGGGCCTCTTAATAAGCTTTCCAACAAGGTATCATATGCCTTAATTGGGCTTTAGATGAGTAAGTTAGGCCCATTTAAGTGAAGGAACATCATGGACTGCGCACTAAACCGTGCCCGAGAACTCGGGACCCAATTTAGCCTTGATTTTGGCCTAATTAGACAATCCTTGTGAAACCTGAAATTGTACGTCTCTTCCTTATCTTTCTAGGGACAACATGATCACCAAAATCCGATATCTGTACCTCTAGTTATGCTCTGCGCAAGGCAACAAGGTCAGGATGAGTGAAAAATCCAAAAAATTAACAATGTTTAGTAATTAAGCCCAATTAAGCTCAATAATGTAAAAGCAAAAACAATGATTGTAAAAGTTGTCTAATTTTCGTATCTCTCTTGCTTGTGCGGCTGTAAACTGCTATTTATGCCTATTAATCCTAACCTAACCCAATACCAAATTAAGGGCCTCTGAATAAGATTTCCAACAAGGTATCATATGCCTTAATTGGGCTTAAGATGAGTAAGTTAGGCCCGTTTAAGTGAAAGAACATCATGGGCTGCGCACTGATCCGTACCAGAGAACTCGGGACCCAATTTGGCCTTGATTTTGACCTAATTTGACAATTCTTGTTAAACCTGAAATTGTAGGTCTCTTCCTTATCTTTCTAGGGATAGCAAGATCACCAAAATCCGATATCTGCAGCTCTAGTTATGCTCTGCACAAGGCAACAAGGTCAGGATGAGTGAAAAATTCGAAAATTGGCAATGTTTAGCAATTAAACCCAATAATGTAAAAGTAAAAACAATGATTGTTAAAGTTGTCTTATTTCCGTCTCTCTCTGGCTTGTGCGGCTGTAAACTGCTATTTATGCTTATTAATCCTGACCTAACCCTAGACCAAATTAAGGACCTCTGAATAAGCTTTCCAACAAGGTTTCATATGCCTTAATTGGGCTTAAGATGAGTAAGTTAGGCCCATTTAATTGAAGGAACATCATGGACTGCACACTGATCCGTACCAGAGAACTCAAGACCCAATCTAGCCTTGATTTTGGCCTAATTTGACAATTCTAGTTAAAACTGAAATTGTAGGTCTCTTCCTTATCTTTCTAGGGGCAGCAAGATCACTAAAATCCGATATCTGTAGCTCTAGTTATGCTCTGCGCAAGGCAACAAGGTCAGGTTGAGAGAAAAATCCGAAAATTAACAATCTTTAGCTATTAAGCCCAATTAAGCCCAATAATGTAAAAGCAAAAACAATGATTGTAAAAGTTGTCTAATTTTCGTCTCTCTCTAGCTTGTGCGGCTGTAAACTCCTATTTATGCTTATTTATCCTGACCTAACCCTAGAACAAATTAAGGGCCTCTGAATAAGCTTTCCAACAAGGTATCATATGCCTTAACTGGTCTTAAGATGAGTCAGTTAGGCCCAATTAGGTGAAGGAACATCATGGACTGCGCATTGATCCGGACCAGGGAACTCGGGACCCAATTTAGCCTTGATTTTGGCTTAATTTGACAATTCCTGTGACACCTAAAATTGTTGGTCTCTTCCTTTTCTTTCTAGGGACAACAAGATCACCAAAATTCGATATCTGTAGCTCTAGTTATGCTCTGCGCAAGGTAACAAGGTCAGGATGAGTGAAAAATCCGAAAATTAACAATGTTTAGCAATTAAGCCCAATAATGTAAAAGCAAAAACAATGACAGTAAAAGTTGTCTAATTTTCGTCTCTCTCTAGCTTATGCGGCTGTAAACAGCTATTTATGCTTATCTGAACTAACCCTAGACCAAATTAACGGCCTCAGAATAAGCTTCCCAACAAGGTATCATATGCCTTAATTGGGCTTAAGATGAGTAAGTTAGGCCCATTTAATTGAATGAACATCATGGACTGCACACTGATCCGTACCAGAGAACTCGGGACCCTATTTATCCTTGTTTTTGGCTTAATTTAACAATTCTTGTGAAACCTGATATTGTAGGTCTCTTCCTTATCTTTCTAGGGACAGCAAGATCACCAAAATCCGATATCTGTAGCTCAAGTTATACTCTGCACAAGGCAACATGGTCAGGATGAGTGAAAAATCCGAAAATTAAAAATGTTTAGCTATTAAGACCAATTAAGCCCAATAATGTAAAAGCAAAAACAATGATTGTAAAAGTTGTCTAATTTCCGTCTCTCTCTGGCTTGTGCGGCTGTAAACTGCTATTTATGCTTATTTATCCTTACCTAACCCTAGACCCAATTAAGGGCCTCTGAATAAGCTTTCCAACAAGGTATCATATGCCTTAATTGGGCTTAAGATGAGTAAGTTAGGCCCATTTAAGTGAAGGAACATCATGGGCTGCGCACTGATCCGTGCCAGAGAACTCGGGACCCAGCCTTGATTTTGTCCTAATTTAACAATTCTTGTGCAACCTGAAATTGTAGGTCTCTTCCTTATCTTTCTAGGGACAGCAAGATCACCAAAATCCGATATCTGTAGCTCTAGTTATGCTCTGCGCAAGGCATCAAGGTTAGGATGAGTTAAAAATCCAAAAATTAACAATGTTTACCAATTAAGCCCAATAATGTAAAAGCAAAAACAATGATTGTTAAAGTTGTCTAATTTTCGTCTCTATGTGGATTGTGCGGCTGTAAACTGCTATTTATGCTTATTAATCCTGACCTAACCCTAGACCAAATTAAGGGCCTATGAATAAGCTTTCCAACAAGGTATGATATGCCATAATTGGGCTTAAGATGAGTAAGTTAGGCCCATTTAAGTGAAGGAACATCATGGACTGCGTAATGATCCACGCCAGAGAACACAGGACCCAATTTAGCCTTGATTTTCGCCTAATTTGACAAATCTTGTGATACCTGAAATTGTAGGTCTCTTCCACATCTTTCTAGGGACAGCAAGATCTCCAAAATCCGATATCTGAAGCTCTAGTTATGCTATGCACAAGGCAACAAGGTTAGGATGAGTGAAAAATCCGAAAATTAACAATGTTTAGCAATTAAGCCCAAAAGTGAAAAAGTAAAAACAAAGATTGTAAAAGTTGTCTAATTTCCGTCTCTCTGTGGCTTGTGCGACTGTAACCTGCTATTTATGCTAACTAATACTGACCTAACTCTAGAACAAATTAAGGGCCTCTGAATAAGCTTTCCAACAAGGTATGATATACCATTATTGGGCTTAAGATGAGTAAGTTAGGCCCATTTAAGTGAAGGAACATCATGGACTGCGCACTGATCTTCGCCTGAGAACTCGGGAGACAATTTAGCCTTGATTTTGGCCTAATTTGACAATTCTTGTGAAACCTGAAATTGTAGGTCTCTTCTTTATCTTTAGAGGGAACCAAAGATCACCAATTTAGCCTTGATTTTGGCTTAATTTGACAATTCTTGAGTAACCTGAAATTGTAGGTCTCTTCCTTTTCTTTCTAGTGACAGCAAGATCACCAAAATCCGATATCCGTAGATCTAGTTATGCTCTGCCCAAGGCAACAAGGTCAGGATGAGTGAAAAATCCGAAAATTAACAATGTTTAGCAATTAAGCCCAATAATGTAAAAGCAAAAACAATGAATGTAAAAGTTGTCTAATTTCCGTCTCTCTCTGGCTTGTGCGGCTGTAAACTGCTATTTATGCTTATTAATCCTGACCTAACCCTAGACCAAATTAAGGGCCTCTGAATAAGCTTTCCAACAAGGTATCATATGCCTTAATTGGGCTTAAGATGAGTAAGTTAGGCCCATTTAAGTGAAGGAACATCATGGACTGCGCACTGATCTGCGCCAGAGAACTCGGGACCCAAGTTAGCGTTGTTTTTGGCCTAATTTTACAATTCTAGTGAAAACTGAAATTGTAGGTCTCTTCCTTATCTTTCTAGGGACAGCAAGATCACCAAAATCCGATATTTGTAGCTCTAGTTATGCTCTGCGCAAGATAACAAGGTCAGGATGAGTGAAAAATCCGAAAATTATCAACGTTTAGCAATTAAGCCCAATAATGTAAAAGCAAAAACAATGATTGTCAAAGTTATCTAATTTCCGTCTCGCTCTGGTTTGTGCGGCTGTAAACTACTATTTATGCTCATTAATCTTGACCTAACCCTAGACCAAATTAAGGGACTCTGAATAAGCTTTCCAACAAGGTATCAAATGCCTTAATTGTGCTTAAGATGAGTAAGTTAGGCCCATTTAAGTGAAGGAACATCATGGACTGTGCACTGATCCGGGCCAGAGAACTCGGGACCCAATTTAGCCTTGATTTTGGCCTAATTTGACAATTCTTGTGAAACCTGAAATTGTAGGTCTCTTCCTTATCATTCTAGGGACAACAAGAGCACCAAAATCCAATATTTGTAGCTCTAGTTATGGTCTGTGCAAGGCAACAAGGTCAGGATGAGTGAAAAATCCGAAAATTAACAATGTTTACCAATTAAGCCCAATAATGTAAAAGCAAAAACAATGATTGTAAAAGTTGTCTAATTTCCGACTCTCTCTGGCTTGTGCGGATGTAAACTACTATTTATGCTTATTAAACCTGACCTATCCCTACACCAAATTAAGGGCCTCTGAATATGCTTTCCAACAAGGTATCATATGCCTTAACTTGGCTTAAGATGAGTAAGTTAGGCCTATTTAAGTGAAGGAACATCATGGACTGCACACTGATCCGGGCCAGAGAACTCGGGAGCCAATTTAGCCTTTATTTTGGCCTAATTTGACAATTCTTGTGAAACCAGAAAATGTAGGTCTCTTCCTTATCTTTCTAGGGACAGTAAGATCACCAAAATCCGATATCTGTAGCTCTAGTTATGCTCTGCACAAGGCAACAAGGTCAGGATGAGTGAAAAATCCAAAAATTAACAATGTTTAGCAATTAAGCCCAATTAAGCCCAATAATGTAAAACCATAAACAATGATTGTAAAATTTGTCTAATTTCCGTCTCTCTTTGGATTGTGCGGCTGTAAACTACTATTTATGCTTATTAATCCTGACATAACCCTAGACCAAATTAAGGACCTCTGAATAAGCTTTCCAACAAGGTATCATATGCCTTAATTGGGCTTAAGATGAGTAAGTTAGGCCCATTTAATTGAAGGAACATCATGGACTGCACACTGATCCGAACTAGAGAACTCGGGACCCAATTTAGCCTTGATTTTGGCCTAATTTGACAATTATTGTGAAACCTGAAATTGTAGGTCTCTTCCTTATCTTTCTAGGGACAGCAAGATCACCAAAATCCGATATCTGTAGCTCTAGTTATGCTCTGAGCAAGGCAAAAAGGTCAGGATGAGTGAATAATCCGAAAATTAACAATGTTTTACTATTAAGCCCAATTTAGCCCAATAATGTAAAAGCAAAAACAATGATTGTAAAAGTTGTCTAATTTCCTTCTCTCTCTGGCTTGTGCGGCTATAAACTACTATTTATGATTATTAATCCTGACCTAACCCTAGACCAAATTAAGGGCCTCTGAATAAGCTTTCCAACAAGGTATCATATGCATTAACTTGGCTTAAGATGAGTAAGTTAGGCCCATTTAATTGAAGGAACATCATGGACTGTGCACTGATCCGGGCCAGAGAACTCAAGGACCCAATTTAGCCTTATTTTGGCCTAATTTGACAATTCTTGTGAAACCTGAAATTGTAGGTCTCTTCCTTATCTTTCTAGGGACAGCAAGATCACCAAAATCCGATATCTGTAGCTCTAGTTATGCTCTGCGCAAGGCAACAAGGTCAGGATGACTGAAAAATACGAAAATTAACAATGTTTAGCAATTAAGCCCAATAATGTAAAAGCAAAAACAATGATTGTAAAAGTTGTCTAATTTCCGTCTCTCTCTGGCTTGTGCGGCTGTAAACTACTATTTATGCTTATTAATCCTGACCTAACCCTAGACCAAATTAAGGGCCTCTGAATAAGCTTTCCAACAAGGTATCATATGCCTTAATTGGGCTTAAGATGAGTAAGTTAGACCCATTTAAGTGAAGGAACATCATGGACTGCGTACTGATCCGGGCCAGAGAACTCGGTGAAATAGGCAACTATAAACACGATATGGGGGGGTTGAATTGTGTTTATCAGAATTTAAGCAAAGTTGAAATCTTTTCGCAAACAGAAGCTAGATTTGAATGAGTGGAAGAATACAGGATGGACGGGTGACTTTTGCAAACACACCACTTGATAGACGTAAGAAAACTAAAGCAATTAAAGAGTTTAAGGAAAGAGAGATTGACACAGTTATTTATCCTGGTTCACTCTTCAAAGCAAAGAGCTACGTCCAGTCCTTGGCAGCACCAAGATTTATCCACTATAACTGATTAGGTTACAGACACAAGTATTATTTCCACACCTAGCCCTTCAGGCTCAAAGACAAGTATTCTTTGCACACCTAGCCTCTTCATGCTCACGACAAGTATTGTTTGCACACCTAGCCTCTTCATGCTGAAAGACAAGTATTGTTTGCACACCTAGCCTCTTTAGGCTCAAAGACAAGTATTCTTTGCACACTTAGCCTCTTTAGGCTCACTCAGGTTTGTTTGAGAGATTTGGTTTGTAATGAATACAACTTAGACAGACAGAACTTTCACTAACACTCAGAGAGTGATTTAAATGTAAAGCTTAGGAAAGTCTGTGAGAGATCAGACAGTTCAATCTTATAAAGATTTTGTTGCCTTTTAGCTGAAAAGAGGGTTTTGCCACAACAGTCTTTAACTATGCATACATCCTTGGTAAAGGAAACATCAAAACCACTATCACATAATTGACTTATGCTAAGCAAATTGTGTCTTAATCCTTTAACCATAAGAACATTAGATATAGAGGGAAGAGGGGGTTTACCACCAATAGTACCAATTCCTATAACTTTCCCTTTCTGATTCCCTCCGAAAGCAACGTGTCCTCATTTCATAAGTTGGAGGTCTAGGAACATAGACCTTTCTCCTGTCATATGACGCGAGCAGCCACTGTCCAGGTACCAGCAGTGGTGTTTTCTTTGTCCTGTTGAGAACATCTGCAACAAAAATTATTTGATCTTTAGGTACCCAAATTTTTCTGGGTCCTTTTCTGTTAGTGCTAGGAGTCTGTAAAGACTTCCTTCTCTTCTTATGGACACACTTAGACATAACATGCCCATTTTACCACAAAAGTTACAAATAGGTGTTGATTTGGTTACGGTTGACTTACCGAGATATTTGTAGGAGCTTTAGTTGATACTTTATGATGTGTCTGATGGATATATCCAATACCTTCTTTGTTAAGAGAGTGCTTCTGACTGCCAAGTAGCTTAGTCAGATTGTCTCTACCATTAACAAATTTGGCAAGATCAGAAGTGATGTTTCACTTGAGATCTTAGCTTCATTTGACTTTTCAGTCTTCAGCTCACTATTCTCTTTAGCCAGCTTCTCGCACTCTTGAGATTTCTGTTTATGCTCACTGGTGAGCTTTACATACTCTCTCTTGAGGGATTTGAAGGCTTTAGATAAGCAGTTGGATTCCTCCATCAACTCCTCATAGGCATCAAGTAATTCCTCATAGTAAGGATGTACCTCATCATCAGAGTCTGAGTCAGTGTTGGCCATCAAACAGAGATTGGCTTCTTCCTCTGTTTCTTCGTGTGTGACAGCTAAAGTGTCCCATATTTCTTTGGCAGAGTCACAAGCACATACCTTCTCAAACTCCTCCGGACTGAGAGCACAAATGATGTTATATCTAGCTTTGTGGTTCAGCTCCCATTTTGTCTTTTCTGCAGCGGTCCACTGAGCTTTTGGTTTGTCAGTGTTATCATCATTCTTGGGAATGAATGGACCATCTATAATGACATCCCAAAGATCAGAGTTTGTAGATAGAATGAACCATTGAAATCTATCTTTCCAATAGTTGTAGTTTTCTCCATTGAAGTAAGGAGGTCTGGTTAGGGAAGCTCCTTCAGTCTGATGACTTCCACGTGATAGACGTAAGAAAACTAAAGCAATTAAAGAGTTTAAGGAAAGAGAGATTGACACAGTTATTTATCCCGGTTCACTCTTCAAAGCAAAGAGCTACGTCCAGTCCTTTGTAGCACCAAGATTTATCCACTATAACTGATTAGGTTACAGACACAAGTATTGTTTGCACACCTAGCCTCTTCAGGCTCAAAGACAAGTATTATTTCCACACCTAGCCTCTTCAGGCTCAAGACAAGTATTGTTTGCACACCTAGCCTCTTCATGCTCAAAGACAAGTATTGTTTGCACACCTAGCCTTTTCAGGCTCAAAGACAAGTATTCTTTGCACACTTAGCCTCTTCAGGCTCACTCAGGTTTGTTTGAGAGATTTGGTTTGTAATGAATACAACTTAGACAGACAGAACTTTCACTAACACTCAGAGAGTGGTTTAAATGTAAAGCTTAGGAAAGTCTGTGTAATAACTTCAAATGATTGAAGAATACAGAATGAAAGAATGAAGAAATTAATGCGCAGAGTAATGGCTTTTTAATGCAATGTGTATTCTCTGTTCTTAATCTTCAATGACTTCTGTATTTATGGTCTTCAAGCATTTAGGATCCATTAGAGACATTCCCTCAGATGTTGGCTTCAAGCAGAACTTCATTAAACGCAATAGAGTCGTTCTGGGCAGCCATTAATGCAATAGAGTCGTTGGTTGTACTCTAACATGAAGGATCATGGCTTTATGCATCGTGATACAGCCATATCAGAGTTATGCAGAGAGCTTTTTGTACTTTGCTGAGTACACTTCCCTTTTCGTGTAAGGACAAGAGGTACTAGGGAATAAAGTATGTTGGAAGCATTCTTTAACTGGTCTTTGGTTCTGATTATCCAAGGTTGCTTGAGAGAGTAGCTTCTGACTTTTCTTGATAAACGTGAAACTGAGTAGGAGAGAAGGCTTCAAGTCACTTTCTGGTTCTTGAACTAAGATTCTGATAATCCTTATAGAATTCACGTTCATAAGATAAGTGCTTCCATCTTGAAAATAATCACGTCTATCTAGTCATTTGAGTTTTCATTCGGGCTAGTAGACGAGCTCCATATTAAGGACTCATCAAGTCCAAAGACTAGTGGACGAGCGCTTCTGTCACCTTTAGTGGATGAGAACTTCTGTTACTCTAGTGGACGAGCACTTCTATTACTCTAGTGGATGAGCACTTCTATTACTCTAGTGGACGAGCACTTCTGTTGCTCTAGTGGACGAGCACCTCTGTTACTCTAGTGGACGAGAGTCTCTGTTACTCTGGTGGACGAGCTCCATTTTCCACGTCATTGGACGGATACATTCTGACCTTAATGGGCCGAGCTCCATATGCCACATCATTGGACGAGCCATTCCGACCTTAATGGACGAGCTCCATATGCCACGCGTCATTGGGCGGGATATTACGATACTTTATTGGGCGCGGTTACGGTACTTTATTGGGCGACTGTTCGATACTTTATTGGACGCGCTCCGAATGCCACGTAGGTAGACGCTGGCTTTCAATACTTTGGTGGACGTAAGTTTGTTTCTCTTGCGTTTTGGACGTGCGCTTCAAACACTACAGTGTTGGACGTCTGTTTGTTACACTTTGTTGGACGTCTGCTTTTCTACACTTTGTTGGACGTCTGTTTGTCTTATTTAATCTGCACACTCGATAGATAGGTTAGCAACCAATATGAAGGTTAATTAAATCATTAACCAATGTTTAGTTCTCATAAAAACTTAGGGAAATGCACATCAGACATTTTAGAGACTTAACAATCTCCCCCTTTTTGATGATGACAAACATTGAGATGATTTAATGAACCTCATAAAATATCAAACAAAGAAAATAGCATATATCAGGCAGGTTGAAATTTTCTTTAAGCGAACAGGTTATATCATATTCATTCTCCCATTCTATTTCTCCTATTCTCCCATTTTCATTTCTCCCATTCTCCCTATTCATTTCTCCCTTTCTCCCCCTTTTGTCAACATCAAAAAGGGTTATCAAGTTTTATTTATGAGATATGTTAAGGGCAAGATAACATGTGAAGAAAATCATAGTAATGCAGCAAGCATATTAGACATACTCCACTTAAACTATTGTATCATTACTCCCCCTGAACTAATGCTTAGTTGAAAGAACATGTATATAGGAGTAATGACAGATTTAGCACAGACAGCTTAACATTCAGACATGTCATTCAACAATACAATGCATGTTTAGATTATCTCTAATAAATAAAAACCTATCTTCTGCGAGGGGTTTAGTGAAAATATCAGCCCATTGATTTTCAGTTTTAACAAACTTAATATCAAAGATGCCTTTTTGAACATAATCCCTAATGAAATGATATTTGATTTCAATATGTTTAGCCTTAGAATGTTGAATTGGATTTTTATTTAAGCATATAGCACTTGAATTATCACACCATATAGATATGTTATGTTCATAAATAGAGTAATCCTCAAGTTGATGTTTTACCCATAAGAGTTGAGAGCAGCAACTAGCAGCAGAGATGTATTCTGCTTCAGCAGTAGACAAGGCAATGGTTGTCTGCCTCTTGCTTGACCATGAGACTAAACTTGCTCCAATGAAGTGACATCCTCCACTGGTGCTTTTTCTTTCTATTCTGTCTCCAGCAAAATCAGCATCACAATATCCCACTAATCTGTATTCTTTTGATCTTAAATACAACAAACCAAGATTAGTAGTTCCAAGCAAATATCTAAATATTCTTTTAACAGCCTTAAGATGAGATTCTCTAGGATCATATTGGAATCTAGCACACATACAGACACTAAATTGAATGTCAGGTCTGCTTGAAGTTAAGTACAGTAGAGAGCCAATCATACCTCTGTAGGCAGTTTGATCTACCTTTTTACCTTATCATCTTTGCTTAGTTTTGCATTGGGTTGCATAGGGGTTTTCATGAGCTTTGTATTTTCCATTTTGTATTTCTTGAGTATCTCCTTGGTATATTTTTGTTGATGGATGTAAATTCCATCACTTGTCTGCTTGATTTGTAATCCAAGGAAGAACTTCAATTCTCCCATCATGCTCATCTCAAATTCAGCTTGCATTAGATTTGAAAATTCCTTGCACAGCTTTTCATTTGTTGCTCCAAAAATAATATCATCAACATAAATTTGAACTATAATAAAGTTCTCTTTAGAGCATTTTTTGAACAGAGTAGTGTCTACTTGTCCTCTAGTAAAACCATTATGCATGAGAAAAGAACTGAGTCTATCATACCATGCTCTAGGTGCTTGTTTCAAACCATATAATGCCTTTTTAAGTTTGAAAACGTGATCTGGTTTATCAGTATCCTCAAAACCAGGGGGTTGTTTAACATACACTTCTTCTTCAATTATACCATTTAGAAAAGCACTTTTTACATCCATTTGAAACAGGGTAATTTGGTGTTGTACAGCATATGACATTAAAATGCATATGGCTTCTATTCTAGCTATAGGTGCAAAGGTTTCAGTATAATCAATACCTTCTTGTTGGTTATAGCCTTGAGCTACTAACCTTGCCTTATTTCTGACAACTTTACCATCTTCATCCAATTTGTTTCTGAAGACCCATCTTGTTCCAATAACCGACTTGTTTTTAGGCTTAGAGACAAGAGTCCAAACATCATTTCTTGTGAACTGGTTAAGTTCTTCTTGCATAGCAAGAATCCAGCTTTCATCCTCAAGAGCTTCTTCAATGCGTTTAGGCTCCAAATCTGAAATAAAGGCCACATTGCTTGATTCTCTTAATGTGGATCTGGTTCTTACTCCTTCAGAAGGATTTCTAATAATAAGATCCTTAGGATGATGAGTATTGAACTTCCAATCCCTTTTGAGATCATCATGAAGATCTTGACTCGTCTGTTCCACTTGTCTTTCAGCCTCAGGCACAGGTTCTGTTTTGGTTAGATCGGGTTGTTGACTTTCTGGTTTTTTTATATCAAGACCTGCAAGATCATCTTCTAGATCTGATATTTTTTTATCAGTCTTTAATCCATCATTGAATTTAACATGAATAGATTCTTCAATAATACAAGTTCTTGAATTATATACTCTAAAAGCCTTAGACTTTTCAGAATATCCTACGAAAATACCTTTGTCTACCTTAGAATCAAACTTTCCAAGATTATCTCTGGTATTCAGAATAAAACATTCACATCCAAAAGCATGAAAATAAGATGTGTTGGGGCTTTTTCCTTTCCACAATTCATAAGGAGTCCTTTTTAGAAAGGGCCTAATAAGTATTCTGTTTTGTACATAACAAGCAGTGTTTACAGCTTCTGCCCAAAAATACTTAGGGAGATTATTTTCATTAAGCATAGATCTAGCCATCTCTTGCAGAGATCTGTTCTTTCTCTCAACCACTCCATTTTGCCGTGGAGTTCTAGGTGCAGAGAAATTGTTAGAGATTCCATTCTCCTCACAGAACTGTCTAAACTGCTCATTTTCAAATTCTCCCCCATGATCACTTCTAAGGGTAGAAATACAGAAACCTTACTCATTTTGTACTCTTTTGCAGAATACTGAGAAAGCCTTAAAAGACTCATCCTTGTGTGTTAGGAAGAGTACCCATGTGTATCTAGAATAGTCATCAACTATGCAAATCCATATTTTCTTCCAGTCAGGCTGGCAACACTAACTGGTCCAAACAGATCCATGTGTACCAACTGAAGAGGTCTAGAGGTTGATACTTGCTTTTTAGATTTGAAACTAGATTTTATCTGTTTACCTCTCTGACATGCATCACACAAGACATCTTTCTTAAAGCTAATATCAGGCAATCCTCTCACAAGATTATTCCTTTTTAATTCAGAAATTAGTTTCATACTAGCATGTCCTAGTTTCTTATGCCATAACCATCTCTCATCCTCTTTAGACATCAGACAGGTTACACTTTGATCTGAGAGATCAGACAGTTCAATCTTATAAAGATTTTGTTGCCTTTTAGCTGAAAAGAGGGTTTTGTCACAACAGTCTTTAACTATGCATACATCCTTGGTAAAGGAAACATCAAAACCACTATCACAGAATTGACTTATGCTAAGCAAATTGTGTCTTAATCCTTAAACCATAAGAACATTAGATATAGAGGGAAGATGGCGTTTACCACCAATAGTACCAATTCCTATAACTTTCCCTCTCTGATTCCCTCCGAAAGCAATGTGTCCTCCTTTCTTAAGTTGGAGGTCTAGGAACATAGACCTTTCTCCTGTCATATGATGCGAGCCGCCACTGTCCAGGTACCAGCAGTGGTGTTTTCTTTGTCCTGTTGAGGACATCTGCAACAAAAATTATTTGATCTTTAGGTACCCATATTTTTCTGGGTCCTTTTCTATTAGTTCTAGGAGTCTGTAAAGACTTCCTTCTCTTATTATGGATACACTTAGACATAACATGCCCAGTTTTTCCACAGAAGTTACAAATAGGTGTTGATTTGGTTCCGATTGACTTAACAGAATCTGCGGGAGCTTTAGTTGATACTTTATGATGTGTCTGATTGAGATATCCAATACCTTCTTTGTTAAGAGAGTGCTTCTGACTGCAAAGTAGCTTAGTTAGATTGTCTCTTCCATTAACAAATTTGGCAAGATCTGTAGTGATCTCTTCCACTTTCTGTTGAAGTTTTTCAACTTCTTGAGATGGTGATGTTTCACTTGATATCTTAGCTTCATTAGACTTTTCGGTCTTGACTCACTTTGTTCTCCTTAGCCAGCTTCTCGCACTATTGAGATTTCTGTTTATGCTCACTGGTGAGCTTTACATACTATCTCTTGAGGGATTTGAAGGCTTTAGATAAGCAGTTGGATTCCTCCATCAACTCCTCATAGGCATCAAGTAATTCCTCATATTCAGGATGTACCTCATCATCAGAGTTTGAGTCAGTGTTGGCCATCAAACAGAGATTGGCTTCTTCCTCTGTTTCTTCGTGTGTGACAGCTAAAGTGTCCCATATTTCTTTGGCAGAGTCACAAGCACATACCTTCTCAAACTCCTCCGGACTGAGAGCACAAATGATGTTATAACTAGCTTTGTGGTTCAGCTCCCATTTTGTCTTTTCTGAAGCGGTCCACTGAGCTTTTGGTTTGTCAGTGTTATCATCATTCTTGGGAATGAATGGACCATCTGTAATGACATCCCAAAGATCAGAGTTTGTAGATAGAATGAACCATTGAAATCTATCTTTCCAATAGTTGTAGTTTTCTCCATTGAAGTAAGGAGGTCTGGTTAGGGAAGCCCCTTCAGTCTGATGACTTCCACTAGACCTAGCCCCAACAGTCATGTCTATTCTTCAGGACCTTTTACCTCTACACTGTTAGATGCTCAACCCAGAGGTTGAGCTCTGATACCAACTGAAATAGACAACTATAAACACGAGAAGGGGGGGTTGAATTGTGTTTATCAGAATTTAAGCAAAGTTGAAATCTTTTCGCAAACAGAAGCTAGATTTGGATGAGTGGAAGAATACAGGATGGACGGGTGACTTTTACAAACACACCACTTGATAGACGTAAGAAAACTAAAGCAATTAAAGAGTTTAAGGAAAGAGAGATTGACACAGTTATTTATCCTGGTTCACTCTTCAAAGCAAAGAGCTACGTCCAGTCCTTTCCAGCACCAAGATTTATCCACTATAACTGATTAGGTTACAGACACAAGTATTATTTGCACACCTAGCCTCTTCAGGCTCAAAGACAAGTATTGTTTGCACACCTAGCCTATTCAGGCTCAAAGAAAAGTATTGTTTGCACACCTAGCCTTTTCAGGCTCAAAGACAAATATTCTTTGCACACTTAGCTTCTTCAGGCTCACTCAGGTTTGTTTGAGAGATTTGGTTTGTAATGAATACAACTTAGACAGACAGACTAACACTCGGAGAGTGGTTTAAATGTAAATCTTAGGAAAGTCTGTGTAATAACTTCAAATGATTGAAGAATACAGAATGAAAGAATGAAGAAATTAATGAACAGAGTAATGACTTTTTAATGCAATGTGTATTCTCTGTTCTTCATCTTCAATGACTTCTGTATTTATGGTCTTCAAGCATTTAGGATCCATTAGAGACATTCCCTCAGATGTTGGCTTCAAGCAGAACTTCATTAAATGCAATATAGTCGTTCTGGGCAGCCATTAATGCAATAGAGTCGTTGGTTGTTCTCTAACATGAAGGATCGTGGCTTTATGCATCGTGATACAACCATATCAGAGTTATGCAGAGAGCTTTTTGTACTTTGCTGAGTACACTTCCCTTTTCGTGTAAGGACCAGAGGTACTAGGGAATAAAGCATGTTGGAAGCATTCTTTAACTGGTCTTTGGTTCTGATTATCCAAGGTTGCTTGAGAGAGTAGCTTTTGTCTTTTCTTGATAAACGTGAAACTGAGTAGGAGAGAAGGCTTAAAGTCTCTTTTTGGTTCTTGAACTAAGAATATGATAATCCTTATAGAATTCGCGTTCATAAGATAAGTGCTTCCATCTTGAAAATAATCACGTCTATCTAGTCATATGAGTTTTCATTCGGGCTAGTAGACGAGATCCATATTAAGGACTCATCAAGTCCAAATACTAGTGGACGAGCGATTCTGTCACCTTTAGTGGACGAGCACTTCTGTTACTCTAGTGGACGAGCACCTCTGTTACTCTAGTGGACGAGCACTTCTGTTGCTCTAGTGGACGAGCACCTCTGCTACTCTAGTGGACGAGAGTCTCTTTACACGGTGGACGAGCTCCATTTGCCACGTCATTGGACGGATACATTCTGACCTTAATGGACGAGCTCCATATGCCACGTCATTGGACGAGCCATTCTGACCTTAATGGACGAGCTCCATATGCCACGTCATTGGACGAGCCATTCTGACCTTAATGGACGGGCTATTTTGATACTTTATTGGACGTGCGGTTCTGGTACTTTATTGGACGCACTGTTCTGTGATAATCCTCTGGTTATCTAGTTTTATAACTAGCAAGACCATGGCTTTTGTGCCAATTATTCGAGTTCAATCTCTCTTTTCACCCAAATTTAGATTTAATTGTCCTCAATCTCGCGCGCAGATTCTGAAGTTATAAGTTGCTGTTTAGGGCAGATTAGGAGGGACCTTTTGCTAATCACTGTTTTACGAATTTTCTGAAGTTGTGTTGCGTTTTTCATGGAGAACTAATTCCCAGGATTAATCTGCTGTAATTGGTTTCCGTTGCCACTTGAGGTTCTATAATTCCCAATCTTATTGCTATTCTCTTTCAATATTATTCTGTATGTTCTGTTTGCTTAATTCAGGATTGTATAGAATAGGTATTGATTTGTTTCGATGATTGTATGTTTCTATACTTAATCGCGTTTGCTTAATTCGCGTGTGTTCAATCGTGTTTGCTTAATTCACGAGAGCTTAATCCGTTTGCTTAATTCGGAATAGGAACATATATCTCGTAGTATCGATTATGCTTGTTAATTGCTGCTACAATCGAAAAGGGATTAGAATCTGCTTAGGGCATGGAATTATGAGAACCGATGATAGTGGGAAACCGAAAACAGTAGATTTGTCGCCAAGTAATAAAAGATATCGATCCCACAGAGACTGAGGTCCCGAATCGCAGTTAATTATCAAATTGAGTAAATCTGGACTGTGTAAAAAGGATTTTTATATTTTGGAATGGTTTTGAATTTTGAATTAAGAGATAAACAAACAGAATCAAATAAAACAGAAAAAAAATCTTTTTATGGTTTTTCAGGTCTAAATGGATTCCTAGGGATTTGGGTTACCTACGAGGCTGTTTATGTTACTAATCTGATTTACCCTTGTTTATTAACGAAATTGCCTTGAAGGCGAGTTTATCCTCTAATAGCTTAAGCTCCCTCTCGGGTTACAAAAGCCGTGCCCAATTGACCCAACCCCTACTCTCGTGGTAGTCGAACTCAGATTGGACCCTTTGCGTTTCGTGACAACTCGTTGATCCTCGAGGGACGGCTTCTAACTCTCGTGATTTCAGTCCCAAGTCTGACTCTATAGATCCGACACCTAAGTTCACCGCTAGGTTCCTCCTTAGAATGTCTAAGTCATGCAAATAAACCTAAGTTCACCGCTAGGTTCCTCCTTAGAATATCCACGTCTCGCAAATAAGCGGCCGCCGAATTTACGAGTGATTAAAACAATAGAAATCAGATCTAAAGCAGAATCGAAATTAACAAAGATATTACATCAAATTTACAACATATTCAAACCTCGGGCATAGCCCCAATCCCTAGAAACTAAGCTACTACTCAAGCCTTGCCATGGAGATGACAGGCTTGATTAACAACAACATGAAAATAAAACTAAAAGAAGAAGGAGAAGGAGAAGAGAGAGATCCTAAATCTATGCCTAAGTAGCAGGCAAGAGTCCTTCATCCCCCCTTTTGCCTCTGCCTTGATCCTTATTTATAGACTTGGGAAGTTAGAATCCCAATCTAACTCAAATTCTGATCCAATTCAGTTGCTTCAGGTCCAAGTAATGTGCGTCACGGCCGTGATGGCCACCACGACTAGGCCGTGACGGCTTCTGTTTCTGGCAATTCCATAGAGTTCAGGACTTTCGCGACGCGAAAGTGTGCTCGCGACACGAGCCTTCAAATTTTGCCCGTGATCTGCATCACGGCTAGGCCGTGATGGATTCTGACTTGTAGGGGTTTTAGGTCACGGCCGTGATGGTCATCACGGCTAGGCCGTGACAGATTCTGACTTCAGCCTTTCTTCCTTTTCAGTTTTGCTCGATCATGGCCGTGATGGGCATCACGGCTAGGCCGTGATGGGCTCTGTTTGGCTCATTTTCTTCACTTTTAAAGCTCCATCTTCATCCAAACTCCATCATGGTTGATCCTAAGCTTTTTACCCTTGATTTCTGCAAAACAACACCACGAAAACCGCCTTACCCGTTTCAAAGTAAAATTAACTAAAAATCAAATGAAATATGCCTAAACTACATGAAAATGCATGCAAAATGATAGACAAAGATGATGTGAAATCACACTCATCAAATCACCCCAAGCTTAAGATTTTGCTTATCCTCAAGCAATTACCAAGGCCATAAGATATAAATAATCAAAGCATGGATAGTGAACCAAGAACCCCAGAAGCTAATCCAAGTGACAGGCATATTCGATAAGCACCCGAGAGATAATCAAATTCAAGTCCAATTAGAAGCTTAGGTTCCTTCAAATTCATATTCTCACTGATTCAGGCACTCGTCTCACCTCACTCAAGTGTTCCAGGGTATATGACAATTCGCTCAATTTCCTCAAGGAAGGTATTCTACCCACTACAAGAATTTAAGCTATTTCCCAAGGCATATTACCCAGGGCAAAAAATCCCTAGGAAATTTTGACGTTTCCCACGGTTAAAGCCTTGGGAAAGTTCTCTCTATGGTTCCCACGGGTTGGGCCTTGGGTAACAGAGGAGCCAACTGCTCCCGCTTGTTTTCCCACGGATTGGGTCGCGGGTAACAGAGGCGCCAACTGCTCCGCTTGTTTTCCCACGGATTGGGCTGCGGGAAATATGTTACACGATCGAGGCGCCGTTTCCCAGGGCTGTGGCCCTGGGAAATATGTTACATGAGGCGCCGTTTCCCAGGGCTGTGGCCCTGGGAAATATGTTACACGATCGAGGCGCCGTTTCCCAGGGCTGTAGCCGTGGGAAATATGTTACATGAGTCGCCGTTTCCCAGGGCTGTGGCCCTGGGAAATATGTTACACGATCGAGGCGCCGTTTCCCAAGGCTGTGGCCCTGGGAAATATGTTACATGAGGCGCCGTTTCCCAGGGCTGTGGCCCTGGGAAATATGTTACACGATCGAGGCGCCGTTTCCCAGGGCTGTGGCCCTGGGAAATATGTTACACGATCGAGGAGCCGTTCAGACTTTTTTTTCTTTCTTCTTCTTTCATCTTCCTCCTCCCATTTCTCTTCTTCTTCAAGAACCCATCTCCATCTTCCTCCTAACTCCAACCCTTCTTCCTCCTTCACCCAAAACCCAACAAACACCATAAACCCATAATTACCCATACCCAGCCAACATTCACTTCTCACCTCAAACCCACACATCTTCTTCCCTTTCTAAACTTCATCTTCCTCCTCCCATTTCTCTCCTTCTTCAATAAACCAGCCCCTCACTCATCCATCCCTTCCACCATTTTTTCACCAACATAAGCTCCAAACCACAGTCAAAAATCAAAAAATACCAACAGTAAAAACACATACAAACAGAGACACATAGTTTGGTCCTCCTCCCTCTCTCCCGCTGTCCAGACCGCACCGCCCAGTCCAGACGTCGCCGCCGTTCACCGTTCGACCTGGACCAGCCAAGTCCAGACCCGAAGCTGCCGCCGGAAGTTGCAGAGCCGCCGCGCAATCGCTGGTTCCCTCCGCCGGAATAATAATTAATTGACTTATTAAGCTATAAATTAAAGTTTTTTAATTAAAAAAAATACATAGGTTTCCCACGGTTAAAACCCTGGGAAATGTTTCCCAGGGAAAATTCCGTGGGAAACGTTTCCCAGGGATTTTTCCGTGGGAAACTTTTCCTAGGGAGTAGTCCATGGGAAATTTCCCAAGGGTGTGACCGCGGGGTATTTCCCAGGGCATACCCGTGGGAAACGTTTCCGACCAGCTGAAAACCGAGGGATCTGAATCCGTGGGTCATCCCTGGGAAATGTGTATTTTCCCACGGATTTTATGGATTTCCAAGGGCCATAGGCCGTGGGAAACAGCGAAAATTCTTGTAGTGACCATAAGCTTGACTATTAACCAAATCTCTACTTTATTAATGAAAACACATAAGAATCAAGAGGTCTTTTGCTTTGGTTGTAATGTGGCCATGGGATTTATTGTTAGGTGGGAAAATCAAGGAAAGGGAAATTCAAGAAGGCTAAACAAATTATCAAACATTGCAAAGCATGACACCTTCTAAAATACCCCTTTTTGGGCTTTGATTTACTTTTCCACCTTTCTTTCTTTTCTTATTTTTATTTCTCACTTTCTTTTGTCATCCCCTTCTCCATATTTTTTTGTGTTTATTTCATTTTATTTATTTGGAGAAGGGGAGATTTTTTGCTCAAGAGAAATATTTTCTAACTTTCTCATCCCATACTTTTTCAAACTACCTTTTTACCCTTTTTGTAATACTTTAAAAGGTGCCATACCAAGCATTATTTATCAAAACATTTCATGGTACCAAGAAAAGTATTTTATTCTTTTAGGCTCAAAATTGGGCAACTAAGGGGTAGCATTTAATCGATCAAAGCTCAGAAGGCCGGAAAAATACCTAGTGCCTCAATCATTTTCAAAAATGTTTTCAAAAATTTTAAAGTTTCAAAACGGTTCCAAGTCAAGTTCTAGAAAATACAATCCAAGAGGAATTAAAACACTCTATCACAAGGAATGGGGTAGATTTAGTGAGTACCCCTTTTTTGGCTCAAAATCTTACATTTAGTAGTTCAAAAATCAGTGAGAAATACAAATCCAAGGAACCACATGCTAATTATCAACTATCAAAAGATTATCTCAAGAATTTTTATTTTCAGCCTTATCACAAGAATAAAAAAAAATTGGGTTCAAAAATTCACTATCTCAATTCATTTGGCACCAAGTTCTCACAGTTGGATGCATATTCTAAGTGAGGGGCAATCTAGAGAATGTGATCATACCAAACTATGCCTATGTGAATGCAATATGAATGCAACAATGCAAATGCAAAAATACCCCTACCCCAAGCTTAAAACTTACATTGTCCCCAATGTAAATAATCAAGTCGGAGAGAGGAGAAAAATGGAACAACTTACCGAGGTGGTAGCGGGTGTTGGCTCACATTCTAGTCAAAACTTTGGTGGAAATAGCATCACGGCCGTGAGGCTTGTCACGGACAGGCCGTGATCAATTCTGTCTTCAGGAGTTTCCCTGTCACGGCCGTGACCTGCATCACGGCTAGGCCGTGATGCTCTCTGATCTTAGCATCCTACTCATCACGCCCGTGATGGCTATCACGGCTGGGCCGTGATCCTTTCTGGTCTCCTTTATTAGCTCATCACGGCCGTGACCACTGTCACGGCCAAGGCGTGATGGCTTCTGACTTTATTTTTTTCCATCCCTTCATGCTCTTCCTTCCTTCTCAACCTGAAAACACTAGACAAGTCTATTAATTTATGATTTTTGCCTCTTGATCTTCTCAAATTATTCAAGAGATAAATTCAAAAACAAAAGGAAAAAGGGAAAGAAAAACTTGGGTTGCCTCCCAAGAAGCGCTTATTTACGGTCCTAAGCTTGACCAAACTTCCTTCAATCAACAGGGTCATTTGGGCGTAGAAGTGCAGGAACACTTCTCTTCCATGGGAGTCCTTCAAAGAGCCGATTCTGCTCATATGGCCAATTACGCTTCCGCTTTGCTCTTTTCATTCGGACCTTCCTGGCCTTCCTCCTTCCCGGTGGAAGTTTTGTTTCCGCATGATCAGCAACTCCAACCTCGTCTCTATAGGGTGCATCTTCAACCATGCATATCTTTGGAGTCGCTTCCATGCTAAGCTCTTTCTCTACCACTGGAGACGTTATACCGATCCTGCACACATGGCTCTCAAAAGGAGGGTTGTTATAAGAGTTAGTTAATTGAAAATCTACCCTACCTTCCTCTATATTTAGAGAGAGTTTGCCATTCCTTACGTCTATTACTGCTCCAGCGGTGGCCAAGAATGGCCTTCCTAAAATGATGGGGAATTCAGAATTCCCTTTCATATCCAATACCAGGAAATCGGTAGGGATGAAGAATTTCCCTATCTTTACAGGAACATTCTCTAGTATGCCTAGAGGAGTCCTAGTTGAGCCGTCCGCAAATTGTAAGGAGAATTTGAACGGTCTCAACTCTTTGCTTCCCAACCTTTCCATGATAGTGAGGGGCATCAAGCTCGCACTAGCCCCTAAGTCACATAAGGCTTGGTCTATTTGCACTTTTTCAATCGAGCAAGCGATGGAGAAACTACCTGGGTCTTTCAGCTTAGGTGGCATTTTAGTTTCTATATCTACTGGCTTTTTCTTGACCAACCTTTGTGGGAAAGGTATCGGGGGTTGGTACGGTGGCGGAGGGACATACTTTGGTTCTGGCTCTTCCTTTTCGCTCATGTCCTCCTCTGGTTCCACCTCCATTTCAGCCACCCCAAGCTTATCATCCCTTAAGTGTATGGCATTACAATGTTCAACGGGATTTGCTTCGGGTTGCCCCGGGAATGTACCCTTAGGTCTAGTGTACGTCTTTGGCTTGTTGGGCAATCGGAGTTTCGAGCATCTTGTTATGAGTGGCTAAGTTGTCTACCTTAGATGCTAGCTCCTTTATTGCCTCGTTCACTGCCCTTCCTTGTTGCCTAAACTCCTCATTTTGTTTTGTCTGAGTTTCGACAAAACTTTCCAATAAAGACTCGAGTTTAGATCTCTGTACCTGAGGATACCCCGGTGCGGCTTTCCTATTACCTTGGCCCTCTTGGACCTCATGGTTTAGCGTGTTGCTGTAGTTGCCGTAGGAGAGGTAAGGGTTGTTCTTCCTTTGGTTGTAGGGATTTGGGGGAGCATAATTGGGCAACTTCGGGTTCGTGTCGTTGAAGTTGTGACAAGAGTTCACTTGTTCACCCGAAGCGAAGGATCCATCAGCAACACCACGTGGGCATTCCATTATGTCATGTCCCTGCATTCCACAAATCTCACAAACAAGGTTAGTAGCACCTATTGCACTCACGTTAGCTCTTTCAAGCTGATCAAAACGTTTATTAAGTGAGTCTATTTTTGACATTATGAGATCAGTGCTATTTACTTCAAACTTACCCCCCGAAATCTTGTTCGGGTTATTACCTCTTTCTGAACCCCATTGGTGGTAGTTGGTGGAGACATTCTCAATGATGTTGAACGCCTCAGTCAGAGGCCTATTCATAAATGCTCCACCAGCTGCAGAATCAAGTGACACCTTCGAAGAGTAATCCAATCCGTTGTAGAAGGTGTGCACTAATAACCACCTCTCGAGTCCATGATGTGGGCAAGACTCCAGCAGTCCCTTGTAGCGATCCCAAGCTTCTGATCTGGGTTCGTATATAGGCCGTCTTGGATGGAGGGAAGAATTTCTCCAAGAACGCCTGCTCCAGTTGGTCCCAAGTTGACAAGGTATTAGCGGGGATTTGCTTTAGCCAAGCTTTCGCTTTTCCAGTGAGAGATGAGGGGAACAATCTCAAACGCACAACATCGACCGAGGCTCCATGAATCCTGATTGCATCGGTGAACTCCAAGAATGTCTCTATGTGATCAGTCGGGTCCTCCGAAGGCAATCCTCCGAATTGATGTTGCCTAATCATGTTGATTAGCATAGGTGGTATAGTGTAGTTCTCCGCCTCAATCTCTGGCCTTGCAATCCCAGTTCGCAAGCCTCTCGCATTTGGGGCTGCGTAGTCCTTCAAAGGTTTTGTATCCGGAAGATTCGCCATGAGTGGAATGGGAATCAACTTTTCTCCCTCTCTTTGTAGTCTCCTACGTCTGTGAAAGGTCCTCTCGATTTCTGGATCAACCTCACTAAGGCTCCCAAGACTTAGGGATCTTTGCATATAACACACAGAGAGATGGATACACTAGAAGGAAAGAAATTTTGAAATTTTTTTTAACAGATATAAAAATTAGATAAATAGATAAAAATAAAAGGTCCAGAAAAATCAATTCAATAATTGAATTGAGATTCGAAGACGCACAGTCTCCGGCAACGGCGCCAAAAACTTGACGTGCGTGCGAGCGCACGTGCGATCCGGCAAGTGTACCGGATTGTCGTCAAGTAATAAAAGATATCGATCCCACAGAGACTGAGGTCCCGAATCGCAGTTAATTATCAAATTGAGTAAATCTGGACTGTGTAAAAATGATTTTTATATTTTGGAATGGTTTTGAATTTTGAATTAAGAGATAAACAAACAGAATCAAATAAAACAGAAAACAAATCTTTTTATGGTTTTTCAGGTCTAAATGGATTCCTAGGGATTTGGGTTACCTACGAGGCTGTTTATGTTACTAATCTGATTTACCCTTGTTTATTAACGAAATTGCCTTGAAGGCGAGTTTATCCTCTAATAGCTTAAGCTCCCTCTCGGGTTACAAAAGCCGTGCCCAATTGACCCAACCCCTACTCTCGTGGTAGTCGAACTCAGATTGGACCCTTTGCGTTTCGTGACAACTCGTTGATCCTCGAGGGACGGCTTCTAACTCTCGTGATTTCAGTCCCAAGTCTGACTCTATAGATCCGACACCTAAGTTCACCGCTAGGTTCCTCCTTAGAATGTCTAAGTCATGCAAATAAACCTAAGTTCACCACTAGGTTCCTCCTTAGAATATCCACGTCTCGCAAATAAGCGGCCGCCGAATTTACGAGTGATTAAAACACTAGAAATCAGATCTAAAGCAGAATCGAAATTAACAAAAATATTACATCAAATTTACAACATATTCAAACCTCGGGCATAGCCCCAATCCCTAGAAACTAAGCTACTACTCAAGCCTTGCCATGGAGATGACAGGCTTGATTAACAACAACATGAAAATAAAACTAAAAGAAGAAGGAGAAGGAGAAGAGAGAGATCCTAAATCTATGCCTAAGTAGCAGGCAAGAGTCCTTCGTCCCCCCCTTTTGCCTCTGCCTTGATCCTTATTTATAGACTTGGGAAGTTAGAATCCCAATCTAACTCAAATTCTGATCCAATTCAGTTGCTTCAGGTCCAAGTAATGTGCGTCACGGCCGTGATGGCCATCACGGCTAGGTCGTGACGGCTTCTATTTCTGGTAATTCCATAGAGTTCAGGACTTTCGCGATACGAAAGTGCGCTCGCGACGCGAAAGTGTGCTCGCGACGCGAGCCTTCAAATTTTGCCCGTGATCTGCATCACGGCTAGGCCGTGATGGATTCTGACTTGTGGGGGTTTTAGTTCACGGCCGTGATGATCATCACGGCTAGGCCGTGATAGATTCTGACTTCAGCCTTTCTTCTTTTTCAGTTTTGCTCGATCATGGCCGTGATGGGCATCACGGCTAGGCCGTGATGGGCTCTGTTTGGCTCATTTTCTTCACTTTTAAAGCTCCATCTTCATCCAAACTCCATCATGGTTGATCCTAAGTTTTTTACCCTTGATTTCTGCAAAACAACACCACGAAAACCGCCTTACCCGTTCCAAAGTAAAATTAACTAAAAATCAAATGAAATATGCCTAAACTACATGAAAATGCATGCAAAATGATAGACAAAGATGATGTGAAATCACACTCATCATTTAATCGCTTTTAGCTTATTCGATAATCATTTGTGCCTTTCTGTTTTCTAAATTGAATCTTTAATTCTAAACCACCCCCAAAAACTGATTTTGCTGTTAATAACAATCCAAGAGTCCTTGTGAGACAATACTCGAGTTGTCGCGCCCTAACTACAGTTTTTGTAAACCACTCGCTTTTTGACACGTGCGCGACAGCGTGTCAAATTGACGTCGTTGCCGGGGACTCTTGTTGTTATTTTCGCATTTTTCGTTTTTGTTTTTCTTCTGAATTTTGGTCCTGAAATTGAAAGAACTTTGCATACACGCCGTAGAGCAATTCAGGCTAGCACTAGTGGTGATTTTGATTCTGAACCTGTTTTTGATAACATGGCTGACCAAAGAACATTAAGGCAACTTGCTGCCCCTGATGTTAATTACAATGGTTTGTGTTTTGAATATGCTGATGTTGTTGCTCCCTTTGAATTAAAATCTGGTTTAATACACTTGTTGCCAAGGTTTAGTGGTCTTGCAGGTGAGGATCCACATAAACATCTGAAGGAATTCCAGGTTGTTTGCTCTACACCTTTGAGACCTGAAGGAATAACTAAAGATCATATCAAGCTGAGAGCCTTCCCATTCTCACTTCAAGGTGCTGCGAAGGATTGGCTATATTACCTTGAACCGAATTCCGTTACCACCTGGAATGATCTGAAGAAAGTCTTCCTAGAGAGGTACTTCCCTGCCTCCAGAGCTGCATCAATCAGAAAGGAGATATGTGGTATTAGGCAAGGCAATGAATCATTGGCCGAGTACTGGGAGAGATTCAAGAAGTTGATGTCCAGTTGTCCTCAGCATCAGATTTCCGAGCAGCTGCTGATTCAATACTTTTATGAGGGATTGCTGCCAATGGATAGAAACATTTTGGATGCTGCTAGTGGGGGAGCACTTGTTGATAAGACTCCAGCTGCTGCCAAGCAATTGATTGAGAACATGTCACTCAACTCCCAGCAGTTCACAACCATGAGCAATTCTGTTGAGACAAGGGGTGTGAATGAGATCCATGGTTCTTCTTCCAACAAATCCCTTGAAACCAGACTTGATGAGCTCACTTCTTTGGTGAAACAGTTTGGCAGTGGATAAAGTTCAAACAACAAGGCTGTGTGGTATATGTACCTCCCCTGAACACCTGACCGACGGATGCCCCATTCTGAAAGATGAGTCAGTCACTGATTTGCCTCAAGCATATGCAGCCAACCTTTACCATCAAGGCAACAATCAGAACAGGTACAACACTCCTGACCTCTCCACTAATAAGTACCACCCCAACTGGAGGAACCACCCAAACCTTCGGTATGGGAACTCATCCACACAATAGCAGCTGATAGCACCACCACAGAATTCTCCCCAAGTGACCACATCTGCACCTTCTGGACCTTCACTAGAGGACCTGATCAAGCAAATGACTGAAAACAATCTCCAGTTTCAGCAACAAGCAAATTCTAGTATTCATACTTTGCAGACACAAATTGGACAGTTTCAGCAGCGAACGGAAGCTAGCATTCATACTTTGCAGACACAGATTGGACAGCTTGCCACTTCGATGAATGCCATGCAGCAAGCTCAAGGATCAAACCAACTACCTGCACAAACAGTGGTGAATCCTAATGTTCCAAATCCTAATGTGAGTGCCATTTCTTTGAGATCCGGGAAAGTTGTAGAGGCAGCCCCTGAAAAGAATGAAGTTGTTGAGGTAACACCTGAACCTCCTGCTGTTATTGAGGCTGAAAAAGAGTATGTGCCACCGATCCCCTTCCCACAAAGAGTGCTGAAGAATAAAAATATTGTTGAGGAAGACAAGGAGAGAGAGATCCTGGATGTGTTCAGAAAAGTGGTGGTAAACATTCTGCTTCTTGATGTGATCAAGAAGGTTCCGAAGTACGCAAAGTTTCTGAAAGATTTGTGCACACACAAGAGGAGGTTGAAGGGAAATGAGAGAGTCAACTTGGGACGAAATGTTTCAGCCCTTATTCAACCTAAGCATGCGCCTGAGAAGGTTCTGATTTCGATCTTGATCAGGCAATGCCACGAAGTGCAAGGATCCGGGAACTTTTTTTATTCCATGCACCATTGGGGACGATAGAATTCGACAAATTGCATGTTGGATTTGGGAGCTTCTATTAATGTCATGCCCACTTGTCTTCAGCAACCTTGATCTTGGTCCTTTGCAACATACAGGTCTTACTATTCAGTTGGCAAACATGACCAATGCTCGCCCCATTGGAGTGGTAGAAGATGTGTTGGTACAGGTTAATGATTTGATTTTCCCTGCTGATTTTTACATCCTGGACATGGCAGGGGGAAAAAATTCAAGAAGATCACCAATCATTCTGGGCAGACCGTTCATGAAGACAGCGAAGACAAAGATTGATGTTCACGACGGAACCATGTCCATGGAGTTTGGTGACATTGTTGCAAAATTCAACATTTTCGATGCTATGAAGCATCCCTTGGAAGAGCATTCTGTTTTTCAAATAGAGTTGCTCTCTGATATTGTTGAGGACACTTACCATGACTTGGTTGCAGCTGCTGATTTCCCATCTTTTTCTGATTTTGATGATGTCTGCTCATGTGCTGATTGCACTGACTCTGACCCTTGTGCTGTTTATGCTGAGATTGACGCTGCCATGCGGGGTGACAGTGTAGAGGAAGCCATTTGTTCAGCTGAAGTTCTTGGCAGCCCGACTGCCCCAAACATACCATCTATTGAGCAGCCACCCTCCTTAGAGCTTAAGCCACTTCCTGGAAATCTGAAGCATGGTTACTTGGAGAGGAATGAAAAATTTCCAGTTATAATTTCCTCTAACCTTGATTCTGACCAGGAAACTAAGCTCTTGGAGGTTTTGAAGAGGCATAAGAAGGCGATTGGTTGGACCTTGGCCGACATACCAGGTATTAGCCCCTCCATGTGTATGCATAGGATTCTGTTGGAGGACAGGGCTAAACCAGTTAGGCAGCCCCAAAGGCGACTCAATCCCTTGATTCTTGATGTTGTGAAGAAGGAGGTAACAAAACTCTTGCATGCGTGTATCATATATCCTATCTCTGACAGTAATTGGGTGAGCCTAGTGCAAGTTGTACCTAAGAAGTCTGGACTCACAGTGGTAAAAAATGAAAGCAATGAACTTGTTCCCACTAGAGTCCAGAATAGCTGGAGAGACTGTATTGACTACAGGAGGTTGAACCAGGCAACTAGAAAGGATCACTTTCCTTTGCCGTTCATCGATCAGATGCTTGAACGACTAGCTGGTAAATCACATTATTGTTTTCTTGATGGTTTTTCAAGATACTTTCAGATCCACATTGCACCAGAGGATCAAGAGAAAACAACCTTTACGTGCCCTTTTGGCACGTTTGCTTACAGGAGGATGCCATTTGGTCTTTGTAATGCCCCTGGCACATTCCAGAGATGCATGATTAGCATTTTTACTGAATATATTGAGAATTGCATGGAAGTGTTCATGGATGATTTTACTGTTTATGGTTCCTCATTTGATGCATGCTTGCATAGTTTGAATCTTGTTTTGGAAAGATGCATTGAAACTGGCCTTGTTTTGAACTACGAAAAATGTCATTTTATGGTTGAACGGGGAATTGTTTTGGGGCATATTATTTCTGAAGGGGGTATTTCAGTAGATCCTGCTAAGATTGATGTGATTTCTACACTGCCTTACCCATCTTGCGTTTGTGAGATTCGTTCTTTTCTTGGTCATGCAGGTTTTTACAGGCGCTTCAATAAGGATTTCAGCAAGATAGCCCTTCCGCTATCAAACTTGTTGAAAAATGATGTCATTTTCAACTTTGATGACAGCTGCAAGAAGGCGTTTGATTTCTTGAAGAAGGCATTGACCTCTACTCCCATCATCCAGCCTCCTGACTGGACCCTCCCTTTTGAGATCATGTGTGATGCTTCTAACTATGCTGTGGGGGCGGTCCTTGCACAAAGGGTGGGCAAGGCTGCCCATGTGATTTACTATGCTTCTAGGACTTTAGATGCTGCGCAGGCTAATTATACTACTACTGAAAAGGAACTTCTAGCTATTGTTTTTTCTCTTGATAAATTTAGATCATATTTGCTAGGTTCCAAGGTTGTTGTTTTCACCGACCATGCATCTTTAATGTACTTGTTGAAGAAATCGGAAGCAAAACCGAGATTAGTTCGGTGGATACTGTTGCTCCAAGAGTTTAGTGTGGAGATTAAAGATAAGAGTGAAGCTGAGAATTTAGTGGCTGATCACTTGAGCAGAATAGAGAGGGATGAGGATCCTTCCCCCATTCAGGATGACTTTCCTGATGAGCAGACTTTCCTGATTACATGGGGTAACTCCTTGGTTTGCTCATATTGTTAACTACCTTGTTGCTGGTGTTTTTCCAACAGGTGCAACTAGGGCACAAATTCACAAACTTAAGAGTGATGCCAAATATTATGTTTGGGATGATCCATATCTTTGGAAATTTGGTAGTGATCAGGTAATTAGGAGATGTGTCCCCGACTATGAGATTGAGTCTATTTTGCATTTTTCTCATGCTTCTCAAGTAGGGGGACATTTTGGGCCACAAAGGAATGCAAGAAAAGTCCTAGATTCAGGTATTTATTGGCCCACTATTTTTAGGGATGCTTATGAGATTTACCGCACTTGTAAAGAGTGTCAGATAGCAGGTACAGCCATCACTCGTAAGAGTGAAATGCCTCAGCAACCTATGCTTTTATGTGAGGTGTTTGATGTGTGGGGAATTGACTTTATGGGTCCTTTCCCTGCATCTTTTGGTTTCCTCTATATCCTGCTTGCTGTTGACTATGTTTCAAAGTGGGTGGAAGCTATCCCCACTAGGACTAATGATTCTAGAGTTGTTGCAAATTTTGTCAGGTCCAATATTTTCTGCTGGTTTGGAATACCTCGTGCTATCATAAGTGACCAAGTCACTCATTTCTGCAACCGCACCATGGAAGCTTTAATCCGGAAGTATGAAGTTGTGCACAGGGTCTCTACTGCATACCATCCCCAGACTAATGGGCAGACTGAGATCTCAAACAGAGAGATCAAACAGATCTTAGAGAAAGTGGTGCAGCCAAATAGGAAGGATTGGAGCCGCCGTCTAGAAGACGCACTTTGGGCTCAAAGAACAGCTTTCAAGACACCAATAGGGATGTCTCCCTATAGACTTGTGTTCGGTAAGGCATGTCATCTTCCTGTAGAGATTGAGCACCATGCTTATTGGGCGGTCAGAAGCTGTAATTTGGAAATACAACAAGCTGGCATTGAAAGAAAACTCCAATTATAGTAGCTTGAAGAGCTGAGGCTGGAAGCCTATGAATGCTCTCGAATTTATAAAGAGAAAACTAAGCACTTTCATGATAGGATGATTTCTAGGAAGGAATTCTCTGTGGGCCAGCAGGTTTTATTGTTTAACTCCCGCCTAAGAGTGATGGTTGGGAAACTTCGATCCAAGTGGATTGGCCCATTTGTTGTTACTGATGTTTTCCCTCATGGTGCAGTAGAAATAAAAAGTGCAGGTACCAACAAGGTCTTTAAGGTTAATGGGCAGCGCTTGAAGCTATTCCATGAGAGCTCGGTGCCTGAGGATGCTACTGTTGAGGAGCTCTCCTTGGAAGAGCCCACCTACACTGCAACTTGATCAGGGAGCACCTTCTCCTTTCCCTCACTCTTATTTTATATTTTTGTTCTTTCATTAAGGACAATGTATGGCTTAGGTGTGGGGGAGGGAACCAATTGTTTTGTTTTCTTTGTTTTTGAACTTAGCTCTTGAATAATTTGAGAAGATCAAGAGTTGTGTGTAAGTCTTGTGTCGGCAAGCTTGAATGGATTCTGTTAAATTTAGTATAGATGGATTGCATGATATGTGTTGACTGTTGATGATTTCCCCCTTTGGTTTTGAAAATTGAAAGTTGATCCCCATGTGAAAAATTGAAAAATTGAACTTTGAGATATTTTGTTATGATTGCATGATTTATGATAAGTTTGGGGTGAAGGGGTGCACACACTAGGGATTGAATCTCGGTCAAACAATTTGCGAAAAATGTCCAGGTGAGGAATTTGAGCCTCCAACTTTGTTTTTAATTGTGTGAATCACTTTCAAGTTGCACTTTCCCGATTTTGCTTGAATCTCTTCATGGTTTGCATGTTTATATGGTTGCATCAAATGATTTAGACAATTTTCTTTGAATTAGCTACTTGGCCTAAAAGAACCATCCCTAATGCATGTTCCCTAGTTAGCCACATTGAGCCTAAATAGCCTATTGTTTCTTGATGACCCTATGTTATAAGCCAAAATCTGGAAAAACCATGTTAACCCAATCTTAGGATTAGGAGAGCATGGAAGCTTAGCAAGAGGAGGGTTGTAAGAAACTAAGTTTGGGGTGGCTACAAGGTTTGATATGTCATTCTGGGTTGAGAAAAAGAAAAAGAAAATAAATAAAGGTTGATTCAAAAAAAAAAAAGAAGAAAAGAAAAAAAAATTGCCAAAAGAAAAGGGGCAAAACAAAAAGCTTAGCAAGGTAAAGGCTGTAGTCACCCAAAAGCAAAGAGAAAAGTGGAAAAAGGAATTTGAGTGGAAAGTCAATGTGTCAAATGTTCATGCTCTCTTAGTTCCTAGGGACTTAAGCCTAGTACCCTTGAAAATCCTACACATAGCCAGGACCCATTACAACCTTTAAAAGACCTTTTGATGTTGCATGCATGTTTTCGTGGGAACTTTGTTTGAGATGAAAATCAAATTCATGGGAAGTGCTCTTGGAAAGTGAAACTGAGTGAAAAAGTTGATAGCCTAGACAAATTGAGAGAATGAGTGAAATATTACATGCCCTTGTGAGGAAGGCTATTGTTTGAAATCGGTGATCTCCCTTCTGTGTATGACTCGGATCCTCAACTTAGATTACTGATTTCATGAATGATGAAGTTCTCAACTGTTCAAAGTAGATGAATGTGGGGATTCCATTGTTGCAAAGGGGGGAAAGCATTGGAAAAAAAATTGTTTTGTTAAGATTGCATGAAATTTGTGCGAATTTGATTGAATCCTTTAAGCTTGCCAAGTTGAGTCTTTTTGAGTTTTAGTTTGCTTGGGGACAAGTAAAGTTTAAGTTTGGGGTATTTTGATAAGCCTCTGGTTATCTAGTTTTATAACTAGTAAGACCATGGCTTTTGTGCCAATTATTCGAGTTCAATCTCGCTTTTCACCCAAATTTAGATTTAATTGTCCTCAAGCAGTATTTTGAGTCTCTTAGGTAATTTTAGGATATTTTAGTTAATTTTGAGTCGAATAAAGCATTCACTGCTATTTCATATTTTTAGGTTAACTTAGAGTCAAGGGAATGAGGAAAACAGTGGAAATTGCAATCCTGGAAGAATTCACCCAGCGAGAGGCTGCTCGCCTCGTGAGCCTGAAGGCTGACTGTGCCAGAGAATGCAACCCTTTCTGTCTCGCCTCGCGAGCCTGAAGACCAGAAGCCATCACGTCCAGGCCCTGATACTCATCACGGCCGTAATGAGAAGACTCTTTCTGTCTTACCTCGCAAGAATCCAATTTTGAACTGGTGCCATTTTTAATATTCGCGTCGCGAGAGGCTGCTCGCCTCGTGAGCGTGCGCGGATTCTGAAATTATAAGTTGCTGTTTAGGGCAGATTAGGAGGGACCTTTTGCTAATCACTGTTTTGCGAATTTTCTGAAGTTGTGTTGCGTTTTTCCTGGAGAACTAATTCCCAAGATTAATCTGCTGTAATCGGTTTCCATTTCCACTTGAGGTTCTATAATTCCCAATCTTGTTGCTATTCTCATTCAATATTATTCTATATGTTCTGTTTGCTTAATTCAGGATTGTATAGAATAGGTATTGATTTGTTTCGATGATTGTATGTTTCTATACTTAATCGCGTTTGCTTAATTCGCGTGTGTTCAATCGTGTTTGCTTAATTCACGAGAGCTTAATCCGTTTGCTTAATTCGGAATAGGAACATATATCTCGTAGTATCGATTACGCTTGTTAATTGCTGCTACAATCGAAAAGGGATTAGAATCTGCTTAGGGCATGGAATTATGAGAACCGATGATAGTGGGAAACTGAAAATGAGATTAATCGCTTTTTGCTTATTCTATATTCATTTCTTTGCTTTGTTTTTTGCTCTTTTTTATAAATTTAATATTTAATTCTAAACCCCCCACCCCACCCCCCCCCCCCCCCCCAAAAAAAAAAAAACTGATTTTATTGTTAATAACAATCCAAGAGTCCTTGTGAGACGATACTCGAGTTATCGCGCCCTAACTACAGTTTTTGTTAACCACTCGCTTTTTGACACGTGCGCGACAGCGTGTCATTCTGAAACTTTATTGGACGCGCTCCGAATGCCACGTAGGTAGACGCTAGCTTTCAATACTTAGGTGGACGCAAGTTTGTTTCTCTTGCGTTTTCGACGTGCGCTTCAAACACTACAGTGTTGGACGTCTGTTTGTTACACTTTGTTGGACGTCTGCTTTTCTACACTTTGTTGGACGTCTGTTTGTCTTATTTAATATGCACACTCGATAGATAGGTTAGCAACCAATATGAAGGTTAATTAAATCATTAACCAATGTTTAGTTCTCATCAAAACTTAGGGAAATGCACATCAGACATTTTAGAGACTTAACAATCTCCCCCTTTTTGATGATGACGAACATTGAGATGATTTATTGAAACTCATAAAATATCAGCAAAGAAAATAGCATATATCAGGCAGGTTGAAATTTTCTTTAAACGAACAGGTTATATCATATTCATTCTCCGATTCTATTTCTCCTATTCTCCCATTTTCATTTCTCCCATTCTCCCTATTCATTTCTCCCTTTCTCCCCCTTTTGTCAACATCAAAAAGGGTTATCAAGTTTTAATTATGAGATATGTTAAGGGCAAGATAACATGTGAAGAAAATCATAGTAATGCAGCAAGCATATTAGACATACTCCACTTAAACTATTGTATCATTTCTCCCCCTGAACTAATGCTTAGTTGAAAGAACATGTATATAGGAGTAATGACAGATTTAGCACAGAGAGCATAACATTCAGACATGTCATTCAACAATACAATGCATGTTTAGATTATCTCTAATAAATAAAAACCTATCTTCTGCGAGGGGTTTAGTGAAAATATCATCCCACTGATTTTTAGTTTTAACAAACTTAATATCAAAGATGCCTTTTTGAACATAATCCCTAATGAAATGATGTTTGATTTCAATATGTTTAGCCTTAGAATGCTGAATTGGATTTTTAGTTAAGCATATAGCACTCGAATAATCACACCATACAGATATGTTATGTTCATAAATAGAGTAATCCTCAAGTTGATGTTTTACCCATAAGAGTTGAGAGCAGCAACTAGCAGCGGAGATGTATTCTGCTTCAGTAGTAGACAAGGAAATGGTTGTCTGCCTCTTGCTTGACCATGAGACTAAACTTGCTCCAATGAAGTGACATCCTCCACCGGTGCTTTTTCTCTCTATTCTGTCTCCAGCAAAATCAGCATGACAATATCCCACTAATCTGTATTCTTTTAATCTTAAATACAGCAAACCAAGATTAGTAGTTCCAAGCAAATATCTAAATATTCTTTTAACAGCCTTAAGATGAGATTCTCTAGAATCAGATTGGAATCTAGCATACATTTAGACACTAAATTGAATGTCAGGTCTGCTTGAAGTTAAGTACAGTAGAGAGCCAATCATACCTCTGTAGGCAGTTTGATCTACCTTTTTACCTTATCATCTTTGCTTAGTTTTGCATTGGGTTGCATAGGGGTTTTCATGAGCTTTGTGTTTTCCATTTTGTCTTTCTTGAGTATCTCCTTGGTATATTTTTGTTGATGGATGTAAATTCCATCACTTGTCTGCTTGATTTGTAATCCAAGGAAGAACTTCAATTCTCCCATCATGCTCATCTCAAATTCAGCTTGCATTAGATTTGAAAATTCCTTGCACAGCTTTTCATTTGTTGCTCCAAAAATAATATCATCAACATAAATTTGAACTATAATAAAGTTCTCTTTAGAGCATTTTTTGAACAGAGTTGTGTCTACTTGTCCTCTAGTAAAACCATTATGCATGAAAAAAGAACTGAGTCTATCATACCATGCTCTAGGTGCTTGTTTCAAACCATATAATGCCTTTTTAAGTTTGAAAACGTGATCTGGTATATCAGTATCCTCAAAACCACGGGGTTGTTTAACATACACTTCTTCTTCAATTATACCATTTAGAGAAGCACTTTTTACATCTATTTGAAACAGGGTAATTTGGTGTTGTACAGCATATGACATTAAAATGCGTATGGCTTCTATTCTAGCTACAGGTGCAAAGGTTTCAGTATAATCAATACCTTCTTGTTGGTTATAGCCTTGAGCTACTAACCTTGCCTTATTTCTGACAACTTTACCATCTTCATCCAATTTGTTTCTGAAGACCCATCTTGTTCCAATAACCGACTTGTTTTTAGGCTTAGAGACAAGAGTCCAGACATCATTTCTTGTGAACTGGTTAAGTTCTTCTTGCATAGCAAGAATCCAGCTTTCATCCTCAAGAGCTTCTTCAATGCATTTAGGCTCCAAATCTGAAATAAAGGCCACATTGCTTGATTCTCTTAATGTGGATCTGGTTCTTACTCCTTCAGAAGGATTTCTAATAATAAGATCCTTAGGATGATGAGTGTTGAACTTCCAATCCCTTTTGAGATCATCATGAAGATCTTGACTCGTCTGTTCCACTTGTCTTTCAGCCTCAGGCACAGGTTCTGTTTTGGTTAGATCGGGTTGTTGACTTTTACGGTTTGTTTATATCAAGACCTGCAAGATCATCTTCTAGATCTGATAATTTTTTATCAGTCTTTAATCCATCATTGAATTTAACATGAACAGATTCTTCAATAATACAAGTTCTTGAATCATATAGTCTAAAAGCCTTAGACTTTTCAGAATATCCAACGAAAATACCTTTGTCTACCTTAGAATCAAACATTCCAAGATTATCTCTGGTATTCAGAATAAAACATTCACATCCAAAAGCATGAAAATAAGATGTGTTGGGGCTTTTTCCTTTCCACAATTCATAAGGAGTCCTTTTTAGAAAGGGCCTAATAAGTATTCTGTTTTGTACATAACAAGCAGTGTTTACAGCTTCTGCCCAGAAATACTTAGGGAGATTATTTTCATTGAGCATAGATCTAGCCATCTCTTGCAGAGATCTGTTCTTTCTCTCAACCACTCCAATTGTGAGAGATTCCATTCTCCTCACAGAACTGTCTAAACTGCACATTTTCAAATTCTCCCCCATGATCACTTCTAAGGGTAGAAATACAGAAATCCTACTCATTTTGTACTCTTTTGCAGAATATTGAGAAAGCCTTAAAAGACTCATCCTTGTGTGTTAGGAAGAGTACCCATGTGTATCTAGAATAGTCATCAACTATGCAAATCCATATTTTCTTCCAGCCAGGCTGGCAACACTACCTGGTCCAAACAGATCCATGTGTACCAACTGAAGAGGTCTAGAGGTTGATACTAGCTTTTTAGATTTGAAACTAGATTTTATCTGTTTACCTCTCTGACATGCATCACAGAAGACATCTTTCTTAAAGCTAATATCAGGCAATCCTCTCACAAGATTATTCCTTTTTAATTCAGAAAATAGTTTCATACTAGCATGTCCTAGTTTCTTATGCCATAAACATCTCTCATCCTCTTTAGACATCAGACAGGTTACACTTTGATCTGAGAGATCAGACAGTTCAATCTTATAAAGATTTTGTTGCCTTTTAGCTGAAAAGAGGGTTTTGCCACAACAGTCTTTAACTATGCATACATCCTTGGTAAAGGAAACATCAAAACCACTATCACATAATTGACTTATGCTAAGCAAATTGTGTC
Source organism: Sophora flavescens (assembly GCA_030762895.1). NCBI lineage: Eukaryota > Viridiplantae > Streptophyta > Magnoliopsida > Fabales > Fabaceae > Sophora > Sophora flavescens. Next base: position 1,011,903 of record JAUPTC010000013.1, read on the forward strand.
TTAATCCTTAAACCATAAGAACATTAGATATAGAGGGAAGAGGGGGTTTACCACCAATAGTACCAATTCCTATAACTTTCCCTTTCTAATTCCCTCCGAAAGCAACGTGTCCTCCTTTCTTAAGTTGGAGGTCTAGGAACATAGACCTTTCTTGTGTCATATGACGCGAGCAGCAACTGTCCAGGTACCAGCAGTGGTGTTTTCTTTGTCCTGTTGAGGACATCTGCAATAAAAATTATTTGATCTTTAGGTACCCATATTTTTCTGGGTCCTTTTCTGTTAGTTCTAGGAGTCTGTAAAGACTTCCTTCTCTTCTTATGGATACACTTAGACATAACATGCCTAGTTTTTCCATAGAAGTTACAAATAGGTGTTGATTTGGTTACAGTTGACTTAACAGATACTGCAGGAGCTTTAGTTGATACTTTATGATGTGTCTGATGGACATATCCAATACCTTCTTTGTTAAGAGAGTGCTTCTAACTGCCAAGTAGCTTAGTCAGATTGTCTCTACCATTAAAAAATTTGGCAAGATCAGAAGTGAGCTCTTCCACTTTCTGTTGAAGTTTTTCAACTTCTTCAGATGGTGATGTTTCACTTGAGATCTTAGTTTCATTAGAGTTTTCAGTCTTCAGCTCACTGTTCTCCTTAGCCAGCTTCTCGCACTATTAAGATTTCTGTTTATGCTCACTGGTGAGCTTTACATACTATCTCTTGAGGGATTTGAAGGCTTTAGATAAGCAGTTGGATTCCTCCATCAACTCCTCATAGGCATCAAGTAATTCCTCATATTCAGGATGTACCTCATCATCAGAGTCTGAGTTAGTGTTGGCCATCAAACAGAGATTGGCTTCTTCCTCTGTTTATTCGTGTGTGACAGCTAAAGTGTCCCATATTTCTTTGGCAGAGTCACAAGCACATACCTTCTGAAACTCCTCCGGACTGAGAGCACAAATGATGTTATATCTAGCTTTGTGGTTCAGCTCCCATTTTGTCTTTTCTGCAGCGATCCACTGAGCTTTTGGTTTGTCAGTGTTATCATCATTCTTGGGAATGAATGGACCATCTGTAATGACATCCCAAAGATCAGAGTTTGTAGATAGAATGAACCATTGAAATCTATCTTTCCAATTGTTGTAGTTTTCTCCATTGAAGTAAGGAGGTCTGGTTAGGGAAGGTGTTGGGAATTTGCGTATAAAACAAAATTAAAACACAGCGGAAAAATTCCCATCGAAGGATCCTTGCGAATGGTCATGATTCTTGATTAGAAAGTTTACCTCTTGAAGCGATGGCTGTTGGTTGAAATTCGTCTATCACGAACACCGCACGAACGGTGTCTCTAGAGGTATCCACACGAGCGGATTCCGTGAGCGTCCAACGTCACGAACCGAAGCGTCTCTGTCTCACAGTGCTAGCTTCAAAACCGAGACTTTGCTGTTCACTCTTACTCTCTTTTGTGCGGCTAGGTTATCAACCTTGTATGCACAACAACTTAAGTGTTCTACTTATAGTAGCGCCTCCTTAAGTGAGTTAGTGAGCAGCACTTGACCTAAGCCCATGTACTATGCGCTAGGCCCAATAGGAAAGTCCAACTCTCCTTTTAATGCTTCTTTTAATCCGCTCTTATGTGTGTGACCCTATAGGTTCCCAAAACGTTAGTAGTAACATTAAATCCCATTTAATATTACAAACAGTGAGCGGTATCTAGCAATACATCACTTGCTACCTAAGTAGTGAGAAAGTCGATGATTTGTGAAACCTTTTCGTGACAAATATTCATGTGCATTATTATCCCTTTGTCCATATATCTATATTGAACACAAGGCATAGAATGTGTCACCCTTGTATGGTTCAATATCATGTTCCACGATACCCGAGTAGACTTAACAACAAATGAGGTCAATATCTCATATTGACTCATTTCAAAGACGACCATGCATTTTACTGGTCTCACTCTATCGGGGGCCCATGAGATATTACTCCTGTTATGTAGGAGGGACAAATTCCATCTAGGTCACTCACATCCCTCTCGCATGGCTCGTGGTATGCCCAATGACCATCTTTATAATCATCCTATTACAGATGACGTTTGACGATATTAAAGCACCACGACTCCTCATGTAGGGATCGTAGTGATTTCAGGTCGAAGGATTACATACACCATTGTCACTATGAGAACTACTTATGACACTCACATAACGCTCCATGTAGTGTTCTCATGGTGGGTCAATCCAGTACATCATTACCTTAATGTGTACCTATGTGGCGACTCGATATCTCATATCCATGACCCGTGAGATATGGTCATCAGTCTGCACACATAATAGTCTCAATTGTATTATTATTGTCCTTGTTGATAAAATACTTGACTACGGATATCTAAGAATAGGATTTCATTGTTCAATAGTGTCTCACGATCAAGTCATGTACTTGATATTCTATTAAACTGAAATTTCTATTCTAAGGACTTTATTATGTTTAAACAAGTAACACAATAAACTGGAATGCCTCATATCATATATATATATATGAAATAGCAAGATACAAATGTAAGTCTAAAGAAATACATTGGCCTCTAGGGCTTACACCAACAATCTCCCACTAGCATTAGAGCCAATCAGGCATAAATCTAATGCCCATCGATCTAGTGTGAGCTTCATGCTTCTGTTGAGCAAGAGGTTTCGTAAGTGGGTCAGCAATGTTATCAAGCGTTGGTACTCTGCATATCTTCACATCTCCTCTATCGATAATCTCTCGAATGAGATGGAAGCGCCTAAGTATATGTTTGGATCGCTGATGAGATCTAGGTTCCTTAGCTTGTGCAATGGCCCCATTGTTATCACAATAGAGATCAATGGGGTCCACAATACCAGGAACCGTACCAAGCTCAGTAATGAACTTCCTGATCCAAACAGCCTCCTTTGCTGCATTGGAGGCAGCAATATACTCAGCCTCTGTAGTAAAATCGGCAACTGTTTCCTGCTTCGAACTTTTCCAGCTCACAGCCCCGCCATTCAGGCAGAACACATAACCAGATTGCGATCTGGAATCATCCTTATCGGTCTGGAAGCTAGCATCGGTGTAACCTATTACAGCAAGCTCTTCCTCGCCTCCATACACCAAGAACGAATCCTTAGTTCTTCTCAAGTACTTAAGTATGTTCTTGACAGCAGACCAGTGACTTTCACCGGGATCAGACTGGTACCTGCTCGTTATACTTAAAGCATACGATACATCTGGTCGAGTACATAACATGGCATACATGATAGATCCAATTGCGGATGCATATGGAATCTTACTCATGCGATCCCTTTCTTCTTGAGTGGAAGGGGATTGTGCCTTTGATAGGCATATACCATGTGACATAGGCAAGAGTCCTTTCTTGGATTCATGCATGTTAAAGAATCTCAACACTTTGTCTATGTATGTACTCTGACTTAGGCCAAGCAATTTCAGCGATCTATCCCTATAGATCCTGATTCCTAATACATAGGTAGCCTCACCCAAATCTTTCATAGAGAAGCAATTCCCTAACCATGTCTTTACATTTTGTAGTGTAGGGATGTCATTTCCAATGACTAATATGTCATCTACATATAACACCAGAAAAACGACAATGCTCCCACTAACCTTCTTGTAGACACAAGGTTCATCTTCATTTTTGATGAATCCGTACTGTCTAACAGCATCATCAAAACGAAGGTTCCAACTTCTGGAAGCTTGCTTCAATCCATAGATTGACCGCTGCAATTTACATACCTTTCGAGCATCCTCTGAAATGTCAAAGCCTTCAGCTTGTGTCATGTACACATCCTCAAGAAGCTTTCCATTAAGGAAGGCAGTTTTGACATCCATCTGCCATATCTCATAATCATGGTATGCAACGATAGCAAGTAAGATCCGGACGGATTTAAGCATCGCAACAGGTGAAAAGGTCTCATCATAGTCGACACCATGAATTTGCTTGAAACCCTTAGCGACCAATCGCGCCTTAAAGGTGTGTACCTTACCATCCATGTCAGTTTTCTTTTTGAAAACCCACTTGCACCCTATAGGTTTTACCCCTTCAGGTGGCTCTACCAAGGTCCATACCTGGTTGGTGTACATGGAATCCATCTCAGATTTCATGGCCTCAAGCCACTTCTCAGATTCTGGGCCAGTAATGGCCTCCTGGTAGGTCACAGGCTCATCTTGATCCATGAGCAATACATCACCTTGTGGAGTCATGAGAAATCCATATCTCTCAGGCTGGTGACGTATCCTGTTAGACCTACGCTGGTCTTGCGCTACTGGAGCGGGTTGTTCCTCCACAGCATTCTGTGAAGGTTGCTCCTGTTCCACCAATGGTAGATCACTACTCTGTGATTCTTGAATTTCTTCAAGTTCTATCTTCCTCCCACTGGTTCCTATGGAGATAAACTCCTTTTCTAGGAATACACCAGTCCGTGCGACAAATACTTTGCCTTCGGAAGGATTATAGAATTGGTATCCCTTGGTTTCTTTGGGATACCCCACAAAGAAGCATTTATCAGATTTGGGATCAAGCTTATTAGAAACTTGACGTTTTACATATGCTTCACAACCCCAAATCTTCATAAAAGACATGCTGGGTCGTCTACCAGTCCATATCTCATATGGTGTCTTTTCTACCGTTTTGGACGGAACACGGTTAAGTGTAAAAGCTGCTGTTAATATAGCATGTCCCCAGAAAGAGTTTGGAAGATTTGCATGACTCATCATAGACCGAACCATGTCCAACAAGGTTCGATTTCTCCTCTCAGAAACACCATTCAATTGTGGTGTTCCAGGTGGAGTGAGTTGAGATAAAATCCCACACTCTTTCAGATGATCATCAAACTCTAGGCTCAAATATTCACCACCTCGATCTGATCGAAGAGCTTTAATATTTTTACCAAGTTGGTTTTGTACCTCATTTTTGAATTCCTTGAACTTTTCAAAGGATTCCGATTTATGTTTCATAAGATACACAAATCCATATCTACTGAAATCATCAGTAAATGTGATGAAGTACTGAAAACCACCTCTAGCTAATGTGTTTAGGGGTCCGCATACATCACTATGTATAAGACCCAAAAGATCGTTGGCTCTTTCACCTTTGCTGGTGAATGGAGCTTTGGTCATCTTTCCCAATAAACAAGACTCACATATCTCATATGATTCATAATCAAATGAGTCCAAGAGTCCATCTTTATGGAGCTTTGAAATGCGCTTCTCATTTATATGGCCTAAACGACAATGCCAAAGATAAGACGGGTTCAACTCATTTGGTTTGGACCTCTTAGTATTTATGTTATAGATGGGCATTTCAAGATCAAGGACATAAAGCCCATTACTCATGTGTGCACTAGCATAGAAAATATCATCCAAATAAATAGAACAACTTTTGTTCTTTATTATAAAAGAAAAACCACTCTTGTCCAAACAAGAAACGAAAATGATATTCCTGCTAATTGCAGGCACAAAATAACAGTTCTCTAACTGAATAGTAAGCCCAGTGGGCAAAGTCAATACATAAGTCCCTACGGCTAAAGTAGCAACCTTTGCTCCATTTCCAACTCGTAGGTCGACTTCGCCCTTTGCCAATGGTCTACTCCTGTTTAGATCCTGCACATTTGTACAAATGTGAGAACCACATCCGGTATCTAATACCCATGATGCAGAAGTAGATAAATTGACTTCTATAACAAACATACCTGAAGTGGTAGTCTCACTTCCCTTCTTCTTCTTGCTTTCTTCCAGGTATTTTGGGCAGTTCCTCTTGCTTGCTTGCTCTTGGTAGAGCAGCTTGAGGTGCACGATCATATCGTACGCCTCCATGGTCTCATGTTACTTTTGCAGCTCAGAGGTCATGGCAGCAAGCATAAGACAGCCCACGTCTAAGGCGTCATCCTGATGCTTCTTATAAGCATCCCTGTCAGCCCTAGGAGCACTTGAAGTCGGTGGCTTCTCAGGGATAGGCTCCTCAAGAACATACAGCGTTTTCTCATGTTTGAGGACAATCCTCAAGTTTCTGTACCAGTCCAGAAAATTCGTTCCGAATAGTTTGTCCTTCTCAAGGACGGATCGCAATGACAGGTTACTTGATGTGTTTGATGCCATGGTAATCTACAGAGATAAATATGCAAAGTATAAGTATCATGCCATGAAGTTATTTAATAAGGTCTTTAATTAAATACGCCTCCCACTATTTTACTCAAAACAATGACCCTCATCATTGATTCGGAAAATCCCGTTGAAAGATTTTCTAGTGGGCCAAGATCCATATTTCACCTAGCTTTAAGTCAGCTTTGGCTTATCACCCAAAATTCGGTTATTTAGGTAGGAAACACTTTCCAATTGCATCTCATGCAACTCTTGGATAGTTGGGTGAATAACTCTTATTCAAATCCATCACATGGACTAAAGCCCAACTTATAAGCCTCTAAGCCTTTCAATCCTATTGAAGTTGGCTTAGTTAAGTCAGACCCAATGGATAGCAATTGAACATTACATTTGTCCCATCGCGTCTTACTAGTATAGATAAAGGTACCCCGCTTTGGCGGACCCACACTTAATCGATATTAGTCTTGACGAGTGCCATGCATCGGAAGGCCTTTAAATGTGACTTAATATTTCCTTTTGAGGGATTTGATTAAAATTTGATCTCATCATTTGTTAAACTCTTTAACTTACTATTTTCATACATGCATCTCATACATATATTAGTTAAACATCTTTTAACATACTATATACATACATGCATCTCATACATATATAAGGTAAATAAATGTGATATGGTTATGGCCCCTAACGCATTGATTCTCCCAAGCCAATGAGAGAATCTAAACTAAAACCTAGGAGCGTCCAAGCTTCTCCAAGCAAGATCTCCCACGTGATAGCGTCTTCTTGTCTCCATCATTACATTACATAAACAGAAACCTCATTTTACATATGAGGGGAGTGAGATGAGAAAAGAAGATACATATGGAATATAAGAGAAAGGCACGGCACGCAGGCCGTATTTCAAAATATAAACCAAAAGATTAAAGGACTAAGGCCATAACCATTCAGCATACATCACCAAACAAATAGTAACAACCAATAATAATACACAATTATTATTATTATTAATTTCATAAATCACATTTATTATAATAAATCACATTTATTATAATTGACGTTACTATAAATCACATTTATTGCATTTGTTGTTACCACAAATCATATTTATTGTAATTGATATAAATCACATTTCAAAATCTGAATTTTGAAAACGTAACATATATATAATAAATCACATTTATTATAATTGATGTTACTATAAATCACATTTATTGTGATTGATATAAATCACATTTCAAAATCTGAATTTTGAAAACGTAACATATATATAATAAATCACATTTATTATAATTGATGTTACTATAAATCACATTTATTGTGATTGATATAAATCACATTTCAAAATCTGAATTTTGAAAACGTAACATATATATAATAAATCACATTTATTATAATCGATGTTACTATAAATCACATTTATTGTGATTGATATAAATCACATTTCAAAATCTGAATTTTTGAAAACGTAACATATATATAATAAATCACATTTATTATAATTGATGTTACTATAAATTACATTTATTGTAATTGATATAATTATTAAATGGTGACATAAAATTTCAAAATTTGAATTTCGAAATTACACACTACACAGAGGTAGCACGGGGGTCCCGCCAACACATGACTGAAAACAATCATGTTTAACATCAGCATTTGATGTCATCGCAGAACATAATAAGGATTCAGAACCAACGTACATATCGCATATATACACAAACATGCAATAGACGCATATATCATATACATACGAAAATTACAAAAACAAGGTTTCGCAAACCGGATGCAAACGATTTTCAAAAACAATTTTCAGAAAAAGATTCACATTATAAACATGTTATCATACATAACAGGCAAACCACGTAACAGAATCATGGTTTCGCAAGCGGCTCTGATACCACTGTTGGGAATTTGCGTATAAAACAAAATTAAAACGCAGCGGAAAAATTCCCATCGAAGGATCCTTGCGAATGGTCATGATTCATGATTAGAAAGTTTACCTCTTGAAGCGATGGCTGTTGGTTGAAATTCGTCTATCACGAACACCGCACGAACGGTGTCTCTAGAGGTATCCACACGAGCGGATTCCGTGAGCGTCCAACGTCACGAACCGAAGCGTCTCGTCTCTCACGATGCTAGCTTCAAAACCGAGACTTTGCTGTTCACTCTTACTCTCTTTTGTGCGGCTAGGTTATCAACCTTGTATGCACAACAACTTAAGTGTTCTACTTATAGTAGCGCCTCCTTAAGTGAGTTAGTGAGCAGCACTTGACCGAAGCCCATGTACTATGCGCTAGGCCCAATAGGAAAGTCCAACTCTCCTTTTAATGCTTCTTTTAATCCGCTCTTATGTGTGTGACCCTATAGGTTCCCAAAACGTTAGTAGTAACATTAAATCCCATTTAATATTACAAACAAGTGAGCGGTATCTAGCAATACATCACTGCTACCTAAGTAGTGAGAAAGTCGATGATTTGATGAAACCTTTACGTGACAAATATTCATGTGCATTATTATCCCTTTGTCCATATATCTATATTGAACACAAGGCATAGAATGTGTCACCCTTGTATGGTTCAATATCATGTTCCACGATACCCGAGTAGACTTAACAACAAATGAGGTCAATATCTCATATTGACTCATTTCAAAGACGACCATGCATTTTACAGTCTCACTCTATCGGGGGCCCATGATATTACTCCTGTTATGTAGGAGGGACAAATTCCATCTAGGTCACTCACATCCCTCTGCATGGCTCGTGGTATGCCCAATGACCATCTTTATAATCATCCTATTACAGATGACGTTTGACGATATTAAAGCACACGACTCCTCATGTAGGGATCGTAGTGATTTCAGGTCGAAGGATTACATACACCATTGTCATTATGAGAACTACTTATGACACTCACATAATGCTCCATGTAGTGTTCTCATGGTGGGTCAATCCAGTACATCATTACCTTAATCTGTACCTATGTGGCGACTCGATATCTCATATCCATGACCCGTGAGATATGGTCATCAGTCTGCACACATAATAGTCTCAATTGTATTATTATTGTCCTTGTTGATAAAATACTTGACTACGGATATTTAAGAATAGGATTTCATTGTTCAATAGTGTCTCACGATCAAGTCATGTACTTGATATTCTATTAAACTAAAATTTCTATTCTAAGGACTTTATTATGTTTAAACAAGTAACACAATAAACTGGAATGCCTCATATCATATATATATATATATGAAATAGCAAGATACAAATGTAAGTCTAAAGAAATACATTGGCCTCTAGGGCTTACACCAACAGAAGGTCCTTCAGTCTGATGACTTCCACTAGACCTAGCCCCTGCAGTCATGTCTATTCTTCAGGACCTTTTACCTCTACACTGTTAGATGCTCAACCCAGAGGTTGAGCTCTGATACCAACTGAAATAGACAACTATAAACACGAGAAGGGGGGGTTGAATTGTGTTTATCAGAATTTAAGCAAAGTTGAAATCTTTTCGCAAACAGAAGCTAGATTTGGATGAGTGGAAGAATACAGGATGGACGGGTGACTTTTACAAACACACCACTTGATAGACGTAAGAAAACTAAAGCAATTAAAGAGTTTAAGGAAAGTGAGATTGACACAGTTATTTATCCTGGTTCACTCTTCAAAGCAAAGAGCTACGTCCAGTCCTTGGCAGCACCAAGATTTATCCACTATAACTGATTAGGTTACAGACACAAGTATTCTTTGCACGCCTAGCCTCTTCAGGCTCAAGACAAGTATTGTTTGCACACCTAGCCTCTTCAGGCTCAAGACAAGTATTGTTTGCACACCTAGCCTCTTCAGGCTCAAAGACAAGTATTCTTTGCACACTTAGCCTCTTCAGGCTCACTCAGGTTTGTTTGAGAGATTTGGTTTGTAATGAATACAACTTAGACAGACAACTTTCACTAACACTCAGAGAGTGGTTTAAATGTAAAGCTTAGGAAAGTCTGTGTAATAACTTCAAATGATTGAAGAGTACAGAATGAAAGAATGAAGAAATTAATGCGCAGAGTAATGGCTTTTTAATGCAATGTGTATTCTATGTTCTTCATCTTCAATGACTTCTGTATTTATGGTCTTCAAGCATTTAGGATCCATTAGAGACATTCCCTCAGATGTTGGCTTCAAGCAGAACTTCATTAAATGCAATAAAGTCGTTCTGGGCAGCCATTAATACAATAGAGTCATTGGTTGTACTCTAACATGAAGGATCATGGCTTTATGCATCGTGATACAGCCATATCAGAGTTATGCAGAGAGCTTTTTGTACTTTGCTGAGTACACTTCCCTATTCGTGTAAGGACCAGAGGTACTAGGGAATAAAGCATGTCGGAAGCATTCTTTAACTGGTCTTTGGTTCTGATTATCCAAGGTTACTTGAGAGAGTAGCTTCTGACTTTTCTTGATAAACGTGAAACTGAGTAGGAGAGAAGGCTTCATGTCTCTTTCTGGTTATTGAACTAAGATTCTGATAATCCTTATAGAATTCGCGTTCATAAGATAAGTGCTTCCATCTTGAAAATAATCACGTCTATCTAGTCATTTGAGTTTTCATTCGGGCTAGTAGACGAGCTCTATATTAAGGACTCATCAAGTCCAAAGACTAGTGGACAAGCGCTTCTATCACCTTTAGTGGACGAGCACTTCTGTTACTCTAATGGACTGGACGAGCACTTCTATTACTCTAGTGGACGAGCACTTCTATTACTCTAGTGGACGATCACTTCTGTTACTCTAGTGGACGAGCACCTCTATTACTCTAGTGGACGAGAGTCTCTGTTACTCTGGTGGACGAGCTCCATTTGCCACGTCATTGGACGGATACATTCTGACCTTAATGGACGAGCTCCATATACCACGTCATAGGACGAGCCATTCTGACCTTAATGGACGAGCTCCAAATGCCACATCAATGGACGAGCCATTCTGACCTTAATGGATGGGCTATTTTGATACTTTATTGGACACGCGGTTCTGGTACTTTATTGGACGCACTGTTCTGATACTTTATTGGACGCGCTCCGAATGCCACGTAGGTAGACGCTGGCTTTCAACGCTTTGGTGGACGCAAGTTTGTTTCTCTTGCGTTTTGGACGTGCGCTTCAAACACTACAGTGTTGGACGTCTGTTTGTTACACTTTGTTGGACGTCTGTTTTTTAAACTTTGTTGGACGTGTGCTTTTCTACACTTTGTTGGACGTATGTTTGTTACCCTTTGTTGGACGTCTGTTTGTATTATTTAATCTGCACACTCGATAGATAGGTTAGCAACCAATATGAAGGTTAATTAAATCATTAACCAATGTTAAGTTCTCATCAAAACTTAGGGAAATGCACATCAGACATTTTAGAGACTTAACACTCGGGACCCAATTTAGCCTTGATTTTGGCCTAATTTGACATTTCTTGTGATACCTTAAATTGTAGGTCTCTTCCTTATCTTTCTAGGGACAGCAAGATCACCAAAATCCGATATCTGTAGCTCTAGTTATGCTCTGCGCAAGGCAACAAGATCAGGATGAGTGAAAAATCCGAAAATTAACAACGTTTAGCAATTAAGCCCAATAATGTAAAAGCAAAAACAATGATTGTAAAAGTTATCTAATTTTCGTCTCGCTCTGGCTTGTGCGGCTGTAAACTGCAATTTATGCTAATTAATCCTGACCTAACCCTAGACTAAACTAAGGGCCTCTGAATAAGCTTTCCAACAAGGTATCATATGCGATAATTGGGCTTAAGATGAGTCAGTTAGGCCCATTTAAGTGAAGGAACATCATGGACTGCGCACTGATCCACACCAGAGAACTCGGGACCCAATTTACCCTTGACTTTGGCTTAATTTGACAATTCTTGTGACACCTGCAATTGTAGGTCTCTTCCTTTTCTTTCTAGGGACAGCAAGATCACCAAAATCTGGTATTTGTAGCTCTAGTTATGCTCTGCGCAAGGCAACAAGGTCAGGATGAGTGAAAAATCCAAAAACTAACAATGTTTAGCAATTAAGCCTAATTAAGCCCAATAATGTAAAAGCAAAAACAATGACTGTAAAATTTGTCTAATTTCCGACTCTCTTTGGGTTGTGCGGCTGTAAACTGCTATTTATGCTTATCTGACCTAACCCTAGACCAAATTAAGGGCCTCTGAATAAGCTTTCCAACAAGGTATCATATGCCTTAATTGGGCTTAAGATGAGTAAGTTAGGCCTATTTAATTGAAGGAACATCAAGGACTGCACATTGATCCGTACCAGAGAACTCGGGACCCAATTTAGCCTTGATTTTGGCCTAATTTGACAATTCTTTTGAAACCTGAAATTGTAGGTCTCTTCCTTATCTTTCTAGGGACAACAAGATCACAAAAATCCGACATCTGTAGCTCTACTTATGCTCTGCACAAGGCAACAAGGTCAGGATGAGTGAAAAATCCGAAAATTAACAATGTTTAGCAATTAAGCCCAATAATGTAAAAGCCAAAACAATGATTGTAAAAGTTGTCTAATTTTCGTCTCTCTCTGGCTTGTGCGGCTGTAAACTGCTATTTATGCTTATTAATCATAACCTAACCCAAGACCAAATTAAGGGCCTCTAAATAAGTTTTCCAACAAGGTATCATATGCCTTAATTGGGCTTAAGATGTGTAAGTTAGGCCCATTTAAGTGAAGGAGCATCATGGATTGCGCACTAATCCGCGCCAGAGAACTCGGGACCCAATTTAGCCTTGATTTTGGCCTAATTTGACAATTCTTGTGAAACCTGAAATTGTAGGTCTCTTCCTTATCTTTCTAGGGACAGCAAGATCACCGAAATCCGATATCTGTAGCTCAATTTATGCTCTGCGCAAGGCAACAAGGTCAGGATGAGTGAAAAATCCAAAAATTAACAGCGTCTAGCAATTAAGCCCAATAATGTAAAAGCAAAAACAATGATTGTAAAAGTTATCTAATTTACGTCTCGCTCTGGCTTGTGCTGCTGTAAACTGCTATTTATGCTTATTAATCCTGACCTAACCCTAGACCAAATTAAGGGCTTCTGAATAAGCTTTCCAACAAGGTATCATATGTCGTAATTGGGCTTAAGATGAGTCAGTTAGGCCCACTTAAGTGAAGGAACATCATGGACTGTGCACTGATCCGCACCAGAGAACTCGGGACCCAATTTAGCCTGGATTTTGGCTTAATTTGACAATTCTTGTGAAACATGAAATTGTAGGTCTCTTCCTTTTCTTTCTAGGGACAGCAAGATCACCAAAATCCGATATATGTAGCTCCAGTTATGCTCTGCGTAAGGCAACAAGGTCAGGATGAGTGAAAAATCCATAAATTACCAACGTTTAGCAATTAAGCCCAATAATGTAAAAGTTATCTAATTGCCGTCTCGCTCTGGCTTGTACGGCTGTAAGGGCCTCTGAATAAGCTTTCCAACAAGGTATCATATGCCTTAATTGGGCTTAAAATGAGTAAGTTAGGCCCATTTAAATGAAGGAACATCATGGACTGCGCACTGATTCGTGCCGGAGAACTCGAGACCCAATTTAGCCTTGATTTTGGCTTAATTTGACAATTCTTGTGAAACCTGAAATTGTAGGTCTCTTCCTTATCTTTCTAGGGACAGCAAGATCACCAAAATCCGATATCTGTAGCTCTAGTCATGCTCTGCGCAAGGCAACAAGGTCAGGATGAGTGAAAAATCCGAAAATTAACAATGTTTAGCCATTAAGCCCAATTAAGACCAATAATGTAAAAGCGAAAATAATGATTGTAAAAGTTGTCTAATATTCGTCTCTCTCTGGCTTGTGCGGCTGTAAACTGCTATTTATGCTTATTAATCATGATCTAACCCTAGACCAAATTAAGGGCCTCTGAATAAGCTTTCCAACAAGGTATCATATGCCTTAATCGAGCTTAAGATGAGTAAGTTAGTCCCATTTAATTGAAAGAACATCAAGGACTGCACACTGATCCGCACCAGGGAACTCGGGACCCAATTTAGCCTTGATTTTGGCCTAATTTGACAATTCTTGTGAAACGTGAAATTGTAGGTCTCTTATATTTCTAGGGACAGAAAGATCACCAAAATCCGATATATGTAGCTCAAGTTATGCTCTGCTCAAGGCAACAAGGTCAGGAAGAGTGAAAAATACCAAAATAAACAATGTTTTGTAATTAAGCCCAATTAAACCCAATAATGTAAAAGAAAAATATTGATTGTAAAAGTTGTCTAATTTCCGTCTCTCTCTTGCTTGTGCGGCTGTAAAATGCTACTTATTCTTATTAATCCTGACCTAACCCTAGATCAAATTAAGGGCCTCTAAATAAGCTTTCCAACAAGGTATCATATGCCTAAATTAGGCTTAAGATGAGTAAGTTTGGCCCATTTAAGTGAAGGAACATCATGGACAGCGCACTGATCCGCGCCAGAGAACTCGGGACCCTATTTAGCCTTGATTTTGGCCTAATTTGACAATTCTTGTGAAACCTGAAATTGTAGGTCTCTTCCTTATCTTTCTACGGAGAGCAAGATCACCAAAATCCCATATTTGTAGCTCTAGTTATGCTCTGTACAAGGCAACAAGGTCAGGATGCGTGAAAAATCCGAAAATTAACAATGTTTAGCATTTAAGCCCAATAATGTAAAAGAAAAACAATGATTGTTAAAGTTGTCTAATTTCCGTCTCTCTCTGGCTTGTGTGGCTGAAAACTGCTATTTATGCTTATTAATCCTGACCTAACCCTAGACCAAATTAAGGGCCTCCGAATAAGCTTTCCAACAAGGTATCACATGCCTTAATTGGGCTTAAGATGAGTAAGTTAGGCCCATTTAAGCGAAGGAACATCATCAACTCCACACTGATCCGCGCCAGTGAACTCGAGACCCAATTTAGCCTTGATTTTGGCCTAATTTGACAATTCTTGTGAAATCTGAAATTATAGGTCTCTTCCTTATCTTTCTAGGGACAGCAAGATCACCAAAATCCGATATCTGTTGTTCTAGTTATGCTCTGTGCAAGGCAACAAGGTCAGGATGAGTGAAAAATCCGAAAATTAACAATGTTTAGCAATTTAGCCCAATAATGTAAAAGCAAAAACAATGATTGTAAAAGTTGTCTAATTTCTATCTCTCTATGGTTGTGCGGCTGTAAACGGCTCTTTATGCTTATTAATCCTGATCTAACCCTAGACCAAATTAAAGGCCTCTGAATAAGCTTTCCAACAAGGTATCATTTGCCTTAATTGGGCTTAAGATGAGTAGTTAGGTCCTTTAAGTGAAGGAACATCATGGACAGCGTACTGATCCGTTCCAGAGAACTCGGGACCCAATTTAACTTTGATTTTGGCCTAATTTGACAATTCTTGTGAAACCTGAAATTGTAGGTCTCTTCCTTATCTTCCTAGGGACAGCAAGATCACCAAAATCCAATATATGTAGCTCTAGTTATGCTCTGCGCAAGGCAACAAGGTCAGGATGAGTAAATCCGAAAATTAACAATGTTTAGCTATTAAGCCCAATTAAGCCCCATAATGTAAAAGCAAAAACAATGCTTGTAAAAGTTGTCTAATTTCCGTCTGTCTCTGGCTTGTGCGGCTGTAAACTGCTATTTATGCTTATTAATCCTGACCTAATCCTAGACCAAATTAAGGGCCTCCGAATAAGCTTTCCAACAAGGTATCATATGCCTTAATTGGGCTTAAGATGAGTAAGTTAGGCCCATTTAAGCGAAGGAACATCATGGACTCCACACTGATACGCGCCAGAGAACTCGGGACCCTATTTAGCCTTGATTTTGTCCTAATTTGATAATTCTTGTGAAACCTGAAATTATAGGTCTCTTCCATATCTTTCTAGGGACAACAAGATCACCAAAATCCGACATCTGTAGTTCTAGTTATGCTCTACGCAAGGCAACAAGGTCAGGATGAGTGAAAAATCCGAAAATTAACAATGTTTAGCAATTAAGCCCAATAATGTAAAAGCAAAAACAATGATTGTAAAAGTTGTCTAATTTCTGTCTCTCTCTGGCTTGCGCGGCTGTAAACTGCTATTTATGCTTATTAATCCTTATCTAACCCTAGACCAAATTAAAGGCCTCTGAATAAGCTTTCCAACAAGGTATCATATGCCTTAATTGGGATTAAGATGAGTAAGTTAGGTCCTTTAAGTGAAGGAACATCATGGACTGCGCACTGATCCGCGCCAGAGAACTCGGGACCCAATTTAGCCTTGATTTTGGCCTAATTTGACAATTCTTGTGATACCTGAAATTGTAGGTCTCTTCCTTATCTTTCTACGGAGAGCAAGATCACCAAAATCCGATATCTGTAGCTCTAGTTATGCTCTGCACAAGGCAACAAGGTCAGGATGAGTGAAAAATCCGAAAATTAAGAAAGTTTAGCAATTAAGTCCAATAATGTAAAAGAAAAACAATGATTGTAAAAGTTGTCTAATTTCCGTCTCTCTCTGGCTTGTGCGGCTGTAAACTGCTATTTATGCTTCTTAATCCTGACCTAACCCTAGACCAAATTAAGGGCCTCCGAATAAGCTTTCCAACAAGGTATCACATGCCTTAAATGGGCTTAAGATGAGTAAGTTAGGCCCATTTAAGCGAAGGAACATCATGAACTCCACATTGATCCGCGCCAGAGAACTCGGGACCCAATTTAGCCTTGACTTTGACATAATGTGACAATTCTCGTTAAACCTGAAATTGTAGGTCTCTTCCTTATCTTTCTAGGGACAGGAAGATCACCAAAATCCGATATCTGTAGCTCTAGTTATGCTCTGCGCAAGGCAACAAGGTCAGGATGAGTGAAAAATCGGAAAATTAACAATGTTTAGCAATTAAGCCCAATTAAGCCCAATAATGTAAAAGAAAAACAATGATTGTAAAAGGTGTCAAATTTTCGTCTCTCTCTGGCTTGTGCAGCTGTAAACTGCTATTTATGCTTATTAATCCTGACCTAACCCTAGACCAAATTAAGGGTCTCTGAATAAGCTTTCCATCAAGGTTTCATATGCCTTAATTGGGCTTAAGATGAGTAAGGTAGGCCCATTTAAGTGAAGGAACACCATGGACTGCGCGTTGATCCATGCCGGAGAACTCGGGACCCAATTTAGCCTTGATTTTGGGCTAATTTGACAATTCTTGTGAAACCTGGAATTGTAGGTCTCTTCCTTATCTTTCTAGGGATAGCAAGATCAACAAAATCCGATATCTGTAGCTCTAGTTATCCTATGCGCAAGGCAACAAGGTCAGGATGATTGAAAAATCCGAAAATTAACAATGTTTAGTAATTAAGCCCAATAATGTAAAAGCAAAAACAATGATTGTAAAAGTTATCTAATTTCCGTCTCTCTCTGGCTTGTGCCGCTATATACTGCTATTTATGTTTATTAATCATTACCTAACCCTAGACCAAATTAAGGGCCTCTGAATAAGCTTACCAACAAGGTATCATATGCCTTAATTGGGCTTAACATGAGTAAGTTAGGCCCATTTAAGTGAAGGAGCATCATGGATTGCGCACTAATCCACGCCAGAGAACTCGGGACCCAATTTAGCCTTGATTTTGGCCTAATTTGACAATTCTTGTGAAACCTGAAATTGTAGGTCTCTTCCTTATCTTTCTAGGGACAGCAAGATCACCGAAATCCGATATCTGTAGCTCAATTTATGCTCTGCGCAAGGCAACAAGGTCAGGATGAGTGAAAAATCCGAAAATTAACAACGTCTAGCAATTAAGCCCAATAATGTAAAAGCAAAAACAATGATTGTAAAAGTTATCTAATTTACGTCTCGCTCTGGCTTGTGCTGCTGTAAACTGCTATTTATGCTTATTAATCCTGACCTGACCCTAGACCAAATTAAGGGCTTCTGAATAAGCTTTCCAACAATGTATCATATGTCGTGATTGGGCTTAAGATGAGTCAGTTAGGCCCACTAAAGTGAAGGAACATCATGGACTATGCACTGATCCGCACCAGAGAACTCGGGACCCAATTTAGCCTGGATTTTGGCTTATTTTGACAATTCTTGTGAAACCTGAAATTGTAGGTCTCTTCCTTTTCTTTCTAGCGACAGCAAGATCACCAAAATCCAATATCTGTAGCTCTAGTTATGCTCTGCACAAGGCAACAAGGTCAGGATGAGTGAAAAATCCATAAATTACCAACGTTTAGCAATTAAGCCCAATAATGTAAAAGTTATCTAATTGCCGTCTCACTCTGGCTTGTACGGCTGTAAGGGCCTCTGAATAAGCTTTCCAACAAGGTATCATATGCCTTAATTGGGCTTAAAATGAGTAAGTTAGGCCCATTTAAATGAAGGAACATCATGGACTGCGCACTGATTCGTGCCGGAGAACTTGAGACCCAATTTAGCCTTGATTTTGGCTTAATTTGACAATTCTTGTGAAACCTGAAATTTTAGGTCTCTTCCTTATCTTTCTAGGGACAGCAAGATCACCAAAATCCGATATTTGTAGCTCTAGTCATGCTCTGCGCAAGGCAACAAGGTCAGGATGAGTGAAAAATCCGAAAATTAACAATGTTTAGCCATTAAGCCCAATTAAGACCAATAATGTAAAAGCGAAAACAATGATTGTAAAAGTTGTCTAATATTCGTCTCTCTCTGGCTTGTGCGGCTGTAAACTGCTATTTATGCTTATTAATCATGATCTAACCCTAGACCAAATTAAGGGCCTCTGAATAAGCTTTCCAACAAGGTATCATATGCCTTAATCGAGCTTAAGATGAGTAAGTTAGTCCCATTTAATTGAAGGAACATCAAGGACTGCACACTGATCCGCACCAGGGAACTCGGGACCCAATTTAGCCTTGATTTTGGCCTAATTTGACAATTCTTGTGAAACGTGAAATTGTAGGTCTCTTATATTTCTAGGGACAGAAAGATCACCAAAATCCGATATATGTAGCTCTAGTTATGCTCTGCTCAAGGCAACAAGGTCAGGATGAGTGAAAAATACCAAAATAAACAATGTTTTGTAATTAAGCCCAATTAAACCCAATAATGTAAAAGAAAAATAATGATTGTAAAAGTTGTCTAATTTCCGTCTCTCTCTTGCTTGTGCGGCTGTAAAATGCTATTTATGCTTATTAATCTTGACCTAACCCTAGATCAAATTAAGGGCCTCTAAATAAGCTTTCCAACAAGGTATCATATGCCTTAATTAGGCTTAAGATGAGTAAGTTTGGCCCATTTAAGTGAAGGAACATCATGGACAGCGCACTGATCCGCGCCAGAGAACTCGGGACCCTATTTAGCCTTGATTTTGGCCTAATTTGACAATTCTTGTGAAACCTGAAATTGTAGGTCTCTTCCTTATCTTTCTACGGAGAGCAAGATCACCAAAATCCGATATTTGTAGCTCTAGTTATGCTCTGCACAAGGCAACAAGGTCAGGATGCGTGAAAAATCCGAAAATTAACAATGTTTAGCATTTAAGCCCAATAATGTAAAAGAAAAACAATGATTGTTAAAGTTGTCTAATTTCCGTCTCTCTCTGGCTTGTGCGGCTGAAAACTGCTATTTATGCTTATTAATCCTGACCTAACGCTAGACCAAATTAAGGGCCTCCGAATAAGTTTTCCAACAAGGTATCACATGCCTTAATTGGGCTTAAGATGAGTAAGTTAGGCCCATTTAAGCGAAGGAACATCATCAACTCCACACTGATCCGCGCCAGTGAACTCGGGACCCAATTTAGCCTTGATTTTGGCCTAATTTGACAATTCTTGTGAAATCTGAAATTATAGGTCTCTTCCTTATCTTTCTAGGGATAGCAACATCACCAAAATCCGATATCTGTTGTTCTAGTTATGCTCTGTGCATGGCACCAAGGTCAGGATGAGTGAAAAATCCGAAAATTAACAATGTTTAGCAATTTAGCCCAATAATGTAAAAGCAAAAACAATGATTGTAAAAGTTGTCTAATTTCTATCTCTCTATGGTTGTGCGGCTGTAAACGGCTCTTTATGCTTATTAATCATGATCTAACCCTAGACCAAATTAAAGGCCTCCGAATAAGCTTTCCAACAAGGTATCATTTGCCTTAATTGAGCTTAAGATGAGTAGTTAGGTCCTTTAAGTGAAGGAACATCATGGACAGCGTACTGATCCGTTCCAGAGAACTCGGGACCCAATTTAACTTTGATTTTGGCCTAATTTGACAATTCTTGTGAAACCTGAAATTGTAGGTCTCTTCCTTATCTTCCTAGGGACAGCAAGATCACCAAAATCCAATATATGTAGCTCTAGTTATGCTCTGCGCAAGGCAACAAGGTCAGGATGAGTAAATCCGAAAATTAACAATGTTTAGCTATTAAGCCCAATTAAGCCCCATAATGTAAAAGCAAAAACAATGCTTGTAAAAGTTGTCTAATTTCCGTCTGTCTCTGGCTTGTGCGGCTGTAAACTGCTATTTATGCTTATTAATCCTGACCTAATCCTAGACCAAATTAAGGGCCTCCGAATAAGCTTTCCAACAAGGTATCATATGCCTTAATTGGGCTTAAGATGAGTAAGTTAGGCCCATTTAAGCGAAGGAACATCATGGACTCCACACTGATCCGCGCCAGTGAACTCGGGACCCAATTTAGCCTTGATTTTGGCCTAATTTGACAATTCTTGTGAAATCTGAAATTATAGGTCTCTTCCTTATCTTTCTAGGGATAGCAAGATCACCAAAATCCAACCCGTAGTTCTAGTTATGCCGCAAGGCTACAAGGTCGGGATGAGTGAAAAATCCGAAAATTAACAATGTTTAGCAATTAAGCCCACTAATGTAAAAGCAAAAACAATGATTGTAAAAGTTGTCTAATTCTAGTTATCTCTCTCCGTGATTGTAAACTGCTATTTATGCTTATTAATCCTTATCTAACCCTAGACCAAATTAAAGGCCTCTGAATAAGCTTTCCAACAAGGTATCATATGCCTTAATTGGGATTAAGATGAGTAAGTTAGGTCCTTTAAGTGAAGGAACATCATGGACTGCGCACTGATCCGCGCCAGAGAACTCGGGACCCAATTTAGCCTTGATTTTGGCCTAATTTGACAATTCTTGTCATACCTGAAATTGTAGGTCTCTTCCTTATCTTTCTACGGAGAGCAAGATCACCAAAATCCGATATATGTAGCTCTAGTTATGCTCTGCACAAGGCAACAAGGTCAGGATGAGTGAAAAATCCAAAAATTAAGAAAGTTTAGCAATTAAGTCCAATAATGTAAAAGAAAAACAATGATTGTAAAAGTTGTCTAATTTTCGTCTCTCTCTGGCTTGTGCGGCTGTAAACTGCTATTTATGCTTCTTAATCATGACCTAACCCTAGACCAAATTAAGGGCCTCCGAATAAGCTTTCCAACAAGGTATCACATGCCTTAAATGGGCTTAAGATGAGTAAGTTAGGCCCATTTAAGCGAAGGAACATCATGAACTCCACACTGATCCGCGCCAGAGAACTCGGGACCCAATTTAGCCTTGACTTTGACATAATGTGACAATTCTCGTTAAACCTGAAATTGTAGGTCTCTTCCTTATCTTTCTAGGGACAGGAAGATCACCAAAATCCGATATCTGTAGCTCTAGTTATGCTCTGCGCAAGGCAACAAGGTCAGGATGAGTGAAAAATCGGAAAATTAACAATGTTTAGCAATTAAGCCCAATTAAGCCCAATAATGTAAAAGAAAAACAATGATTGTAAAAGGTGTCAAATTTTCGTCCCTCTCTGGCTTGTGCAGCTGTAAACTGCTATTTATGCTTATTAATCCTGACCTAACCCTAGACCAAATTAAGGGTCTCTGAATAAGCTTTCCATCAAGGTTTCATATGCCTTAATTGGGCTTAAGATGAGTAAGGTAGGCCCATTTAAGTGAAGGAACACCATGGACTGCGCGTTGATCCATGCCGGAGAACTTGGGACCCAATTTAGCCTTGATTTTGGGCTAATTTGACAATTCTTGTGACACCTGGAATTGTAGGTCTCTTCCTTATCTTTCTAGGGATAGCAAGATCAACAAAATCCGATATCTGTAGCTCTAGTTATCCTATGCGCAAGGCAACAAGGTCAGGATGATTGAAAAATCCGAAAATTAACAATGTTTAGTAATTAAGCCCAATAATGTAAAAGCAAAAACAATGATTGTAAAAGTTATCTAATTTCCGTCTCTCTCTGGCTTGTGCCGCTATATACTGCTATTTATGTTTATTAATCATTACCTAACCCTAGACCAAATTAAGGGCCTCTGAATAAGCTTACCAACAAGGTATCATATGCCTTAATTGGGCTTAACATGAGTAAGTTAGGCCCATTTAAGTGAAGGAGCATCATGGATTGCGCACTAATCCGCGCCAGAGAACTCGGGACCCAATTTAGCCTTGATTTTGGCCTAATTTGACAATTCTTGTGAAACCTGAAATTGTAGGTCTCTTCCTTATCTTTCTAGGGACAGCAAGATCACCGAAATCCGATATCTGTAGCTCAATTTATGCTCTGCGCAAGGCAACAAGGTCAGGATGAGTGAAAAATCCGAAAATTAACAACGTCTAGCAATTAAGCCCAATAATGTAAAAGCAAAAACAATGATTGTAAAAGTTATCTAATTTACGTCTCGCTCTGGCTTGTGCTGCTGTAAACTGCTATTTATGCTTATTAATCCTGACCTGACCCTAGACCAAATTAAGGGCTTCTGAATAAGCTTTCCAACAATGTATCATATGTCGTAATTGGGCTTAAGATGAGTCAGTTAGGCCCACTAAAGTGAAGGAACATCATGGACTATGCACTGATCCGCACCAGAGAACTCGGGACCCAATTTAGCCTGGATTTTGGCTTAATTTGACAATTCTTGTGAAACCTGAAATTGTAGGTCTCTTCCTTTTCTTTCTAGGGACAGCAAGATCACCAAAATCCAATATCTGTAGCTCTAGTTATGCTCTGCGCAAGGCAACAAGGTCAGGATGAGTGAAAAATCCATAAATTACCAACGTTTAGCAATTAAGCCCAATAATGTAAAAGTTATCTAATTGCCGTCTCGCTCTGGCTTGTACGGCTGTAAGGGCCTCTGAATAAGCTTTCCAACAAGGTATCATATGCCTTAATTGGGCTTAAAATGAGTAAGTTAGGCCCATTTAAATGAAGGAACATCATGGACTGCGCACTGATTCGTGCCGGAGAACTTGAGACCCAATTTAGCCTTGATTTTGGCTTAATTTGACAATTCTTGTGAAATCTGAAATTATAGGTCTCTTCCTTATCTTTCTAGGGACAGCAAGATCACCAAAATCCGATATCTGTTGTTCTAGTTATGCTCTGTGCAAGGCAACAAGGTCAGGATGATTGAAAAATCCGAAAATTAACAATGTTTAGCAATTTAGCCCAATAATGTAAAAGCAAAAACAATGATTGTAACAGTTGTCTAATTTCTATCTCTCTATGGTTGTACGGCTGTAAACGGCTCTTTATGCTTATTAATCCTGATCTAACCCTAGACCAAATTAAAGGCCTCTAAATAAGCTTTCCAACAAGGTATCATTTGCCTTAATTGGGCTTAAGATGAGTAGTTAGGTCCTTTAAGTGAAGGAACATCATGGACAGCGTACTGATCCGTTCCAGAGAACTCGGGACCCAATTTAACTTTGATTTTGGCCTAATTTGACAATTCTTGTGAAACCTGAAATTGTAGGTCTCTTCCTTATCTTCCTAGGGACAGCAAGATCACCAAAATCCAATATATGTAGCTCTAGTTATGCTCTGCGCAAGGCAACAAGGTCAGGATGAGTAAATCCGAAAATTAACAATGTTTAGCTATTAAGCCCAATTAAGCCCCATAATGTAAAAGCAAAAACAATGCTTGTAAAAGTTGTCTAATTTCCGTCTGTCTCTGGCTTGTGCGGCTGTAAACTGCTATTTATGCTTATTAATCCTGACCTAATCCTAGACCAAATTAAGGGCCTCCGAATAAGCTTTCCAACAAGGTATCATATGCCTTAATTGGGCTTAAGATGAGTAAGTTAGGCCCATTTAAGCGAAGGAACATCATGGACTCCACACTGATACGCGCCAGAGAACTCGGGACCCTATTTAGCCTTGATTTTGTCCTAATTTGATAATTCTTGTGAAACCTGAAATTATAGGTCTCTTCCATATCTTTCTAGGGACAACAAGATCACCAAAATCCGACATCTGTAGTTCTAGTTATGCTCTACGCAAGGCTACAAGGTCAGGATGAGTGAAAAATCCGAAAATTAACAATGTTTAGCAATTAAGCCCACTAATGTAAAAGCAAAAACAATGATTGTAAAAGTTGTCTAATTTCTGTCTCTCTCTGGCTTGCGCGGCTGTAAACTGCTATTTATGCTTATTAATCCTTATCTAACCCTAGACCAAATTAAAGGCCTCTGAATAAGCTTTCCAACAAGGTATCATATGCCTTAATTGGGATTAAGATGAGTAAGTTAGGTCCTTTAAGTGAAGGAACATCATGGACTGCGCACTGATCCGCGCCAGAGAACTCGGGACCCAATTTAGCCTTGATTTTGGCCTAATTTGACAATTCTTGTGATACCTGAAATTGTAGGTCTCTTCCTTATCTTTCTACGGAGAGCAAGATCACCAAAATCCGATATCTGTAGCTCTAGTTATGCTCTGCACAAGGCAACAAGGTCAGGATGAGTGAAAAATCCGAAAATTAAGAAAGTTTAGCAATTAAGTCCAATAATGTAAAAGAAAAACAATGATTGTAAAAGTTGTCTAATTTCCGTCTCTCTCTGGCTTGTGCGGCTGTAAACTGCTATTTATGCTTCTTAATCCTGACCTAACCCTAGACCAAATTAAGGGCCTCCGAATAAGCTTTCCAACAAGGTATCACATGCCTTAAATGGGCTTAAGATGAGTAAGTTAGGCCCATTTAAGCGAAGGAACATCATGAACTCCACACTGATCCGCGCCAGAGAACTCGGGACCCAATTTAGCCTTGACTTTGACATAATGTGACAATTCTAGTTAAACCTGAAATTGTAGGTCTCTTCCTTATCTTTCTAGGGACAGGAAGATCACCAAAATCCGATATCTGTAGCTCTAGTTATGCTCTGCGCAAGGCAACAAGGTCAGGATCAGTGAAAAATCGGAAAATTAAAAATGTTTAGCAATTAAGCCCAATTAAGCCGAATAATGTAAAAGAAAAACAATGATTGTAAAAGGTGTCAAATTTTCGTCCCTCTCTGGCTTGTGCAGCTGTAAACTGCTATTTATGCTTATTAATCCTGACCTAACCCTAGACCAAATTAAGGGTCTCTGAATAAGCTTTCCATCAAGGTTTCATATGCCTTAATTGGGCTTAAGATGAGTAAGGTAGGCCCATTTAAGTGAAGGAACACCATGGACTGCGCGTTGATCCATGCCGGAGAACTCGGGACCCAATTTAGCCTTGATTTTGGGCTAATTTGACAATTCTTGTGAAACCTGGAATTGTAGGTCTCTTCCTTATCTTTCTAGGGATAGCAAGATCAACAAAATCCGATATCTGTAGCTCTAGTTATCCTATGCGCAAGGCAACAAGGTCAGGATGATTGAAAAATCCGAAAATTAACAATGTTTAGTAATTAAGCCCAATAATGTAAAAGCAAAAACAATGATTGTAAAAGTTATCTAATTTCCGTCTCTCTCTGGCTTGTGCCGCTATATACTGCTATTTATGTTTATTAATCATTACCTAACCCTAGACCAAATTAAGGGCCTCTGAATAAGCTTACCAACAAGGTATCATATGCCTTAATTGGGCTTAACATGAGTAAGTTAGGCCCATTTAAGTGAAGGAGCATCATGGATTGCGCACTAATCCGCGCCAGAGAACTCGGGACCCAATTTAGCCTTGATTTTGGCCTAATTTGACAATTCTTGAACCTGAAATTGTAGGTCTCTTCCTTATCTTTCTAGGGACAGCAAGATCACCGAAATCCGATATCTGTAGCTCAATTTATGCTCTGCGCAAGGCAACAAGGTCAGGATGAGTGAAAAATCCGAAAATTAACAACGTCTAGCAATTAAGCCCAATAATGTAAAAGCAAAAACAATGATTGTAAAAGTTATCTAATTTACGTCTCGCTCTGGCTTGTGCTGCTGTAAACCGCTATTTATGCTTATTAATCCTGACATGACCCTAGACCAAATTAAGGGCTTCTGAATAAGCTTTCCAACAAGGTATCATATGTCGTAATTGGGCTTAAGATGAGTCAGTTAGGCCCACTTAAGTGAAGGAACATCATGGACTATGCACTGATCCGCACCAGAGAACTCGGGACCCAATTTAGCCTGGATTTTGGCTTAATTTGACAATTCTTGTGAAACCTGAAATTGTAGGTCTCTTCCTTTTCTTTCTAGGGACAGCAAGATCACCAAAATCCAATATCTGTAGCTCTAGTTATGCTCTGCGCAAAGGCAACAAGGTCAGGATGAGTGAAAAATCCATAAATTAACAACGTTTAGCAATTAAGCCCAAAAATGTGAAAGTTATCTAATTGCCGTCTCGCTCTAGCTTGTACGGCTGTAAGGGCCTCTGAATAAGCTTTCCAACAAGGTATCATATGCCTTAATTGGGCTTAAAATGAGTAAGTTAGGCCCATTTAAATGAAGGAACATTATGGACTGTGCACTGATTCTTGCCGGAGAACTCGGGACGCAATTTAGCCTTGATTTTGGCTTAATTTGACAATTCTTGTGAAACCTGAATTTGTAGGTCTCCTCCTTATCTTTCTAGGGACAGCAAGATCACCAAAATCCGATATCTGTAGCTCAAGTTATGCTCTGCGCAAGGCAACAAGCTCAGGATGAGTGAAAAATCCGAAAATTAACAATGTTTAGCCATTAAGCCCAATTAAGCCCAATAATGTAAAAGCGAAAACAATGATTGTAAAAGTTGTCTAATATCCGTCTCTCTCTGGTTTGTGCGGCTGTAAACTGCTATCTATGCTTATTAATCATGATCTAACCCTAGACCAAATTAAGGGCCTCTGAATAAGCTTTCCAACAAGGTATCATATGCCTTAATCGAGCTTAAGATGAGTAAGTTAGTCCCATTTAATTGAAGGAACATCAAGGACTGCACACTATTCCGCACCAGGGAACTCGGGACCCAATTTAGCCTTGATTTTGGCCTAATTTGACAATTCTCGTGAAACGTGAAATTGTAGGTCTCTTCCTTATCTTTCTAGGGACAGAATGATCACCAAAATCCGATATATGTAGCTCTAGTTATGCTCTGCTCAAGGCAACAAGGTCAGGATGAGTGAAAAATACGAAAATAAACAATGTTTTGTAATTAAGCCCAATTAAGCCCAATAATGTAAAAGAAAAACAATGATTGTAAAAGTTATCTAATTTCCGTCTCTCTCTGGCTTGTGCGGCTGTAAACTGCTATTTATGCTTATTAATCCTGACCTAACCCTAGACCAAATTAAGGGCCTCTGAATAAGCTTTCCAACAAGGTATCATATGTCGTAATTGGGCTTAAGATGAGTCAGTTAGGCCCACTTAAGTGATGGAACGTCATGGACTGTGCACTGATCCGCACCAGAGGACTCGGGACCCAATTTAGCCTGGATTTTGGCTTAATTTGACAATTCTAGTGACACCTGAAATTGTAGGTCTCTTCCGTTTCTTTCTAGGGACAGCAAGATCACCAAAATCCGATATCTGTAGCTCTAGTTATGTTCTACGCAAGTCAACAAGGTCAGGAAGAGTGAAAAATCCATAAATTACCAACGTTTAGCAATTAAGCCCAATAATGTAAAAGTTATCTAATTGCCGTCTCGCTCTGGCTTGTACGGCTGTAAGGGCTTCTGAATAAGCTTTCCAACAAGGTATCATATGCCTTAATTGGGCTTAAAATGAGTAAGTTAGGCCCATTTAAATGAAGGAACATCATGGACTGCGCACTGATTCGTGCCGGAGAACTCGAGACAAAAATTTAGCCTTGATTTTGGCTTAATTTGACAATTCTTGTGACACCTGAAATTGTAGGTCTCTTCCTTATCTTTCTAGGGACAGCAAGATCACCAAATTCCGATATCTGTAGCTCTAGTTATGCTCTGCGCAAGACAACAAGGTCAGGATGAGTGAAAAATCCGAAAATTAACAATGTTTAGCCATTAAGCCCAATTAAGCTCAATAATGTAAAAGCGAAAACAATGATTGTAAAAGTTGTCTAATATTCGTCTCTCTCTGGCTTGTGCGGCTGTAAACTGCTATTTATGCTTATTAATCATGATCTAACCCTTGACCAAATTAAGGGCCTCTGAATAAGCTTTCCAACAAGGTATCATATGCCTTAATTGAGCTTAAGATGAGTAAGTTAGTCCCATTTAATTGAAGGAACATCAAGGACTGCACACTGATCCGCGCCAGTGAACTCGGGACCCAATTTAGCCTTGATTTTGGCCTAATTTGACAATTCTTGTGAAATCTGAAATTATAGGTCTCTTCCTTATCTTTCTAGGGACAGCAAGATCACCAAAATCCGATATCTGTTGTTCTAGTTATGCTCTGTGCAAGGCAACAAGGTCAGGATGAGTGAAAAATCCGAAAATTAACAATGTTTAGCAATTTAGCCCAATAATGTAAAAGCAAAAACAATGATTGTAAAAGTTGTCTAATTTCTATCTCTCTATGGCTTGTGTGGCTGTAAACGGCTCTTTATGCTTATTAATCCTGATCTAACCCTAGACCAAATTAAAGGCCTCTGAATAAGCTTTCCAACAAGGTATCATTTGCCTTAATTGGGCTTAAGATGAGTAGTTAGGTCCTTTAAGTGAAGGAACATCATGGACAGCGTACTGATCCGTTCCAAAAAACTCGGGACCCAATTTAACTTGGATTTTTTCCTAATTTGACAATTCTTGTGAAACATGAAATTGTAGGTCTCTTCCTTATCTTCCTAGGGACAACAAGATCACCAAAATCCAATATATGTAGCTCTAGTTATGCTCTGCGCAAGGCAACAAGGTCAGGATGAGTAAATCCGAAAATTAACAATGTTTAGCTATTAATCCCAATTAAGCCCCAGAATGTAAAAGCAAAAACAATGCTTGTAAAAGTTGTCTAATTTCCGTCTCTCTCTGGCTTGTGCGGCTGTAAACTGCTATTTATGCTTATTAATCCTGACCTAATCCTAGACCAAATTAAGGGCCTCCGAATAAGCTTTCCAACAAGGTATCATATGCCTTAATTGGGCTTAAGATGAGTAAGTTAGGCCCATTTAAGCGAAGGAACATCATGGACTCCACACAGATACGAGCCAGAGAACTCGGGACCCAATTTAGCCTTGATTTTGTCCTAATTTGACAATTCTTGTGAAACCTGAAATTATAGGTCTCTTCCATATCTTTCTAGGGACAGCAAGATCACCAAAATCCGACATCTGTAGTTCTAGTTATGCTCTGTGCAAGGCAACAAGGTCAGGATGAGTGAAAAATCCGAAAATTAACAATGTTTAGCAATTTAGCCCAATAATGTAAAAGCAAAAACAATGATTGTAAAAGTTGTCTAATTTCTATCTCTCTCTGGCTTGTGTGGCTGTAAACGGCTCTTTATGCTTATTAATCCTTACCTAACCCTAGACCAAATTAAGGGTCTCTGAATAAGCTTTCCATCAAGGTTTCATATGCCTTAATTGGGCTTAACATGAGTAAGGTAGGCCCATTTAAGTGAAGGAACACCATGGACTGCGCACTGATCCATGCCGGAGAACTCGGGACCCAATTTAGCCTTGATTTTGGCCTAATTTGACAATTCTTGTGAAACCTGGAATTGTAGGTCTCTTCCTTATCTTTCTAGGGACAACAAGATCAACAAAATCCGATATCTGTAGCTCTAGTTATCCTATGCGCAAGGCAACAAGGTCAGGATGATTGAAAAATCCGAAAATTAACAATGTTTAGTAATTAAGCCCAATAATGTAAAAGCAAAAACAATGATTGTAAAAGTTATCTAATTTCCGTCTCTCTCTGGCTTGTGCCGCTATATACTGCTATTTATGTTTATTAATCATTACCTAACCCTAGACCAAATTAAGGGCCTCTGAATAAGCTTACCAACAAGGTATCATATGCCTTAATTGGGCTTAACATGAGTAAATTAGGCCCATTTTAGTGAAGGAGCATCATGGATTGCGCACTAATCCGCGCCAGAGAACTCGGGACCCAATTTAGCTCTGATTTTGGCCTAATTTGACAATTCTTGTGAAACCTGAAATTGTAGGTCTCTTCCTTATCTTTCTAGGGACAGCAAGATCACCGAAATCCGATATCTGTAGCTCAATTTATGCTCTGCGTAAGGCAACAAGGTCAGGATGATTGAAAAATCCGAAAATTAACAACGTCTAGCAATTAAGCCCCATAATGTAAAAGCAAAAACAATGATTGTAAAAGTTATCTAATTTACGTCTCGCTCTGGCTTGTGCTGCTGTAAACTGCTATTTATGCTTATTAATCCTGACCTAACCCTAGACCAAATTAAGGGCTTCTGAATAAGCTTTCCAACAAGGTATCATATGTCGTAATTGGGCTTAAGATGAGTCAGTTAGGCCCACTTAAGTGAAGGAACATCATGGACTGTGCACTGATCCGCACCAGAGAACTCGGGACCCAATTTAGCCTGGATTTTGGCTTAATTTGACAATTCTTGTGAAACCTGAAATTGTAGGTCTCTTCCTTTTCTTTCTAGGGACAAGAAGATCACCAAAATCCGATATATGTAGCTCTAGTTATGCTCTGCGCAAGGCAACAAGGTCAGGATGAGTGAAAAATTC